>CAWUPM010001296.1:0-12002 GCA_963924295.1 Dioctria rufipes
GAAGCCCTGCTATTACGTCAGCGGGGCAAAATTAAATCTGCGTACACAAGTGAGGGTGATTTGGTTGTTAAGCTGGGGAATGAAGGTCGGGCTCATCGTGTGAGTCACTTGGATCAGCTGCGGTCGCTCGTTACTTTGCCTTTGGACCGGAATAAGAAGTTTTTTTCATGAATGAGTTTGTTACTTTCTATATAATTTGATTACTGGCTTTGAAATATGTATGTTTCAGTATCTTTAAGTGTAATGTTGCTTATTATGTGTGATATATAATTTAGTTTTTCTAGCTTAGCTTTCTTTCTTTCTCTCTTTTCTCTTTGTTTACTTGTGATTGAGGAGCTGTTTTCCCATGGAGGTTATTTGTCTGCTGGCTCTCGTGGTGGTTTAACTGACTTTATTACAAATCGAACTTTGTGCGTTTATGAGAATGGCTGACGATTTTAATGCGCTGAGCGGGGTGAGAGTTCTTCTAAACATACTTTGTAAACAGTCACACGGATTGAATATTCTTAACTTGAATGCTAGAAGCCTGAGACCTAAAATGGATGAATTGACTGAAATGTTGGCTGGATCTAATATCCATGTCATATTAGTCTGCGAAACTTGGCTACGCTCCGAAATCTCGTCTTCTATGGTTGCTTTACCTAGCTTTAGGATTTTCAGGAATGATAGGCTTGGCAGAATGGGGGGCCGTGTGGCTATATATATAAGCGAAGGTATTAAGGCATGTTTGATAAAAAGTTCTGTTGCAGATCCCTTAGAATTCTTATGTGTTGAGATTGAATATGGCTTACAAAACTGTTTATTGGCTTCAGTCTACTGCCCGCCAAATTGCTTTACACCCGCTAATATACCTGAGTTTGAAGAAACCTTTAGTGATTTAGCCCACATGTACTCTAACATTGTTATTGGAGGAGATTTTAATGTAAATATTTTAGTTTCAAACAGTTTGGCTCAATCTTTTCTATTTTTATTACAATCTCTGCACCTGAATGTTATTAATAATCTACCAACATATTTCAACTCAAGTAACCCTTCGCTTCTGGATGTGTTTTTAACTACTGATATGAGTGCAGTCTTGTACCATAACCAAATTACTTCTCCTTCCATATTTGATCACGACTTTCTATTCTTTACTTAGAACTTTACTATAAGAAATTGTCCTCTTTAAAAGATGGTTAGCTTTCGTAATTATAAGAATATAAATATGGCTGCACTTGATGAAGAATGCCAATCATTGCCCTGGGCTTGTATTAATGCTCGCGTCTCTGTCAATGATCAGATTCAAATTTTTTATGAAGTAATAAAGTATCTCCATGATCGCTTTGTTCCTGTACATGTACGAAGTCTCAGGATATATGCTGGTTGCCCATGGTTCACAGCTGAAATTAAATCCCTTATGTAGAACGAGATTTTTTGTTTCGCAGATTTCGGCGTTTAAGAACCATTGAAAGTCGATTACACTATAAGGTTATGCGATATAAGGTCAATACTAAAATTCGTGCAGCCAAGAAGCAGTACTACGGAGCAAAATTTTCACCAAATCTGTGTACCAAAAATCTATGGACTAATCTACATAAGGCAGGTGTATACGGCAAAGACATATCCGTCAGCGATATCGATCCTGAATTATTCAACCATCATTTCTCATCTTTGCAAACTTCTTCCACACAAAACGCATATTCAACCCACCGACGTACTTTGGATTAGGGTAATGATAATGACGATGATTTTAATTTTAGATGTGTGGATGAATTTGAAGTTATAAATGCTATTTTGGGTATTAGATCCAATGCCTCAGAACCTGACGGAATCTCCCCCAGATTTGTGAAAATTCTTCTCCCATGGATTATCGAGCCATTGCTGCTAATTTTTAACACATGTCTAACCACCTCTCAGTTCCCCTCTATATGGAAAACTGCAATAGTTTTACCGGTCCCTAAGATTAATAAAGCAAAGGAACCAGCTGATTACCGCCCTAGAAATATTCTCTGTTTCTTAGCCAAAGTACTTGAAAAGCTATTGCATCTTCAAATAATTGAATATTTGGATTGTCGTAACCTCCTCAGTCCTTACCAATCTGGTTTGCGTCGTTTGCATAGTTGGGAAACGGCACTGATTGAAGTCACGGCTAACATCAGAAAATCACTTGATATGAATCATCTGTGTGTCTTAACATTACTCGACTTCTCTAAAGCTTTTCATTCAGTTAATCATCCAAAATTACTGTCTAAACTAATGCTTAACTTTAATTTCACAAATCCGTCTGTCGCCCTCATCGGTAGTTTTCTATCAGGAAGATCTCAACGTGTGAAAGTCGGTGATCTTGTATCAAGTGCTTGTCCTCTAAGTTGCGGTATACCACAAGGGTCCATACTGGGTCCGTTATTATTCAGTATGTTTATATATGATTTGCCGAGTTCTATTGACAATTGCAATATTCATTTATATGCCGATGACGTGCAGCTTCAAATTAGCAGACCTATCGGCCTCTTAGAGGATTGCTTAGATCGGATGAATTCCGACCTGGAAAATGTTTCTCGTTGGGCTACTTATAATAATTTAAAATTGAATCCACTCAAGTCAGGGATATATTAACACTCACTTGCATTCTGTTACCCAACGATAGGACTTACACATTATCAATTCTTTGCTCACATATCATAATGCAATTTCACCATCTGTATTGGATTTGATTTTAACCACCAATCATAACAAGGTGCTTTTCAACAATCAAATTGATCCTCCAAGTATCTTCGACCTACACATATTGTTTATCTGCTATAATTTTACCATGGACGGCAGTACTCCAACAAACTGCATCTCTTTCCGTAATTATGATAGCATTAACTCTGGTGCACTACTTGAAAGGTACAATAGTCTCCCATGGGATAAGATATATTATACTATGAACATTGACGATAAGTTTGATTTATTTTATCTATTTATAAATTTGTTACATGATGAGTTTGCTCCCCTTCGTACCAAGATTGCTAGACCTAATGCTATACCTTGGTTCTCGTCAGAGATTCATGATCTAATAAATGAACGCGAATATCTATATCGTCGTTACAAGAGGCTTAGAACGAATAATTCAAGATTGGCTTCTACTTTGTCACAGTCCCCACAAGTAATCGAGTAAATGCCGGATTTCTCTGTATTGTCTATCTTGTCTTTAGTGTTACCCAGTAATGCCTTTAGTTTATTATCGTTGCTGTACACTAAATGGATATGGTATTTATCAAAAATATTTGCTATTTGGTTGGTGATTGCCGGATTATATCCAAACGTTGCTCTTTTCTTAAGTGGTTTCTGCTGTTGATAAAAAGTTGTTCTTTCATTATTTCTTATACTTTTTGAATGTTTTTCAACCATTTTTTCTATTATGCTCTGTTTATAGCCATTCATATTAGCAATATTTTTTATTGTTTTTAATTCTTCCACAAAATCCTGTATATTTAAAGGTATTTTGCACATTCGGTATACCATACTATTAAATGCTGCCAATTTTGTAGACATGGGACAGTGTGAGACATTGGTAATATATCTTGCAGTGCTTGTAGGTTTCCGGTAAATTCCTATTTGTATTTTATTTTGGTTTCTGGTCAGTATTGTGTCCAGAAATGGTAGTTTTCCATCCCGCTCTGTCTCAACAGTGAGCTTAATGGACTGATGTTGGTTGTTTAAGATTGTTAGCAGACTCGATATTTCTGATTTTTTCACTATAGAGAAGATGTCATCGACATACCTTATCCAAACTTTTGGCGGTTTATCTTCGTTGTGCAATTTAGTTTCAAGGTGTCCTAGAAAGACATTAGCTATGAAACAAGAAAGTGGATTTCCCATGTTTGCTCCCATCGTTTGTTTATAGAATTCATTTTTATAGCTGAATTGGTTCTGCTTCATACAAAGGGTTGCTGCTTTATGGAAAATATTAGCTTTTTCATCAGATATATCACTGCTGTGTAGCCAATCACTAAGAACTTTTAGTGCTGCTGGTATCGGAACGTTCGGATAGAGGGATTCAACATCAAAACAGACCAATAACTCGTCTTCCATTAATGTAAGATCTTTAATCATTTCTACAAATTCAAAAGTGTTTTTTACATACTTCCCGGGTGGTTTTTGTAAAGATGTGAAGTCCTTGGCAAGTAATTTAGCGATCTTGTATGATGGTGAATTTACAGTAGCAATAATAGGACGTATTTTGTTACCGGGCTTGTATATTTTAGGCAGTCCATATATCTGTGGTAGTCTTGGGTTTGAGATCGATAAGCGCCACTTAGGAAGCTCTAATACTTTGCAGAGTTCTTTATTGATGGTAGCTGCTTCTCTAATCATTGTAGGCAATGGGTTGCGTTTAATCTTTTCAAAATTCCCGCTGGCAATCGTATCCATCATTCTGTTGTTATACTCATCTTAATCGATAATTACGAGGGAATTGCCTTTATCAGCTTTTATGTAAAATACATCTTTTTGTCGTAATTCTTTGATAGTCTTAAAGTCCTCGTTGTATATTATTTTGTTATTAAGTGCGGATTTAATTACAGGTTTTACTAGTTTACGAATGTTTTCTTTTTCATGGTTGTGTAAAAACTTTATTGCGCTTTCAACGTCAACTATTGCAGTTTCAATGTCTTGCTTTTGTGGTCTCGGAGTAAAATTCAATCCTTTATCAAGTATTGTCAACTCTTTTTCACTAAATTGTACAGTTGAGATGTTTTTCACGTATTCCGGTACTCTTTTCACACTTTCATGCTTGCCTTTGTTCTCATTTAATAGCTTTTTAAATTTCTTGTTCAATTTCTCTTTTTTCTGCTGTATGCTTTTTATCACAATTTCGTTAATAGATTCGAGTATATCTTCTTGCCAAATTATATATTCTACGCTATTCAAACTTTTTATAATACCTACATGCTAAATTAAGTGACATTGAACTTGAACTATATAACCTACATTTAAAAACACGCCGAGTATTGCCTTTTCTATAGTAAATTTATCAAAAAATAATTTTTTACTGTCGCAAATTTTAAATACGCCGAGGATTGCCTTTTCTATAGTAAATTTCTCAAAATATTATTTTTTACGGTCGCAAATTTTTATTACGCCGAGGATTGCCTTTCTATAGTAAATTTATCAAAAAATAATTTTTTACTGTCGCAAATTTTAAATACGCCGAGGATTGCCTTTTCTATAGTAAATTTCTCAAAATATTATTTTTTACGGTCGCAAATTTTAAATACGCCGAGGATTGCCTTTTCTTTAGTGAATTTGTCAAAATAATATTTTTTACTGTCGCAAATTTTGAATACGCCGAGGATTGCCTTTTCTATAGTAAATTTTTCAAAAAATTATTTTTTACTGTCGCAAATTTTAAATACGCCGAGGATTGCCTTTTCCATAGTAAATTTTTCAAAAAATAATTTTTTACTGTCGCAAATTTTAAATACGCCGAGGATTGCCTTTTCTATAGTAAATTTTTCAAAAAATAATTTTTTACTGTCGCAAATTTTAAATACACCGAGGATTGCCTTTTCTATAGTAAATTTTTCAAAAAATAATTTTTTACTATCGCAAATTTTAAATACGCCGAGGATTGCCTTTTCTATAGTGAATTTGTCAAAATAATATTTTTTATTGTCGCAAATTTTAAATACGCCGAGGATTGCATTTTCTATAGTGAATTTGTCAAAAAATAATTTTTTACTGTCGAAAATTTTAAACACGCCGAGTATTGCCTTTTCTATAGTAAATTTATCAAAAAATTATTTTTTACTGTCGCAAATTTTAAATACGCCGAGGATTGCCTTTTCTATAGTAAATTTCTCAAGATATTATTTTTTACGGTCGCAAATTTTTATTACGCCGAGGATTGCCTTTTCTATAGTGAATTTGTCAACAAATACTTTTTTACTGTCGCAAATTTTAAATACGCCGAGGATTGCCTTTTCTATAGTAAATTTTTCAAAAAATAATTTTTTACTGTCTCAAATTTTAAATACGCCGAGGATTGCCTTTTCTATAGTGAATTTGCCAAAAAATAATTTTTACTGTCGCAAATTTTAAATACGCCGAGGATTGCATTTTCTATAGTGAATTTGTCAAAAAATAATTTTTTACTGTCGCAAATTTTAAATACGCCGAGGATTGCCTTTTCTATAGTAAATTTCTCAAAATATTATTTTTTACGGTCGCAAATTTTTATTACGCCGAGGATTGCCTTTTCTATAGTGAATTTGTCAACAAATACTTTTTTACTGTCGCAAATTTTAAATACGCCGAGGATTGCCCTTTCTATAGTAAATTTTTCAAAAAATAATTTTTTACTGTCGCAAATTTTAAATACGCCGAGGATTGCTTTTTCTATAGTGAATTTGCCAAAAAATAATTTTTACTGTCGCAAATTTTAAATACGCCGAGGATTGCCTTTTCTATAGTAAATTTTTCAAAAAATAATTTTTTACTGTCGCAAATTTTAAATACGCCGAGGATTGCTTTTTCTATAGTGAATTTGCCAAAAAATAATTTTTACTGTCGCAAATTTTAAATACGCCGAGGATTGCCTTTTCTATAGTGAATTTGTCAAAAAATAATTTTTTCCTGCGCAAATTTTAAATACGCCGAGGATTGCCTTTTCTATAGTAAATTTTTCAAAAAATAATTTTTTACTGTCGCAAATTTTAAATACGCCGAGGATTGCCTTTTCCATAGTAAATTTTTCAAAAAATAATTTTTTACTGTCGCAAATTTTAAATACGCCGAGGATTGCCTTTTCTATAGTAAATTTTTCAAAAAATAATTTTTTACTGTCGCAAATTTTAAATACGCCGAGGATTGCCTTTTCTATAGAAAATTTGTCAAAATAATATTTTTTACGGTCGCAAATTTTAAATACGCCCAGGATTGCTTTTTCTATAGTGAATTTGTCAAAAAATAAATTTTTACAGTGGCAAATTTTAAATACGCCGAGGATTGCCTTTTCTATAGTAAATTTTTCAAAAAATAATTTTTTACTGTCGCAAATTTTAAATACGCCGAGTATTGCCTTTTCTATAGTAAATTTTTCAAAAAATAATTTTTTACTGTCGCAAATTTTAAATACGCCGAGTATTGCCATTTCTATAGCAAATGTTTCAAAAAATAATTTTTTTCTGTCGCAAATTTTAAATACGCCGAGGATTGCCTTTTCTATAGTAAATTTTTCAAAAAATAATTTTTTACTGTCGCAAATTTTAAATACGCCGAGGATTGCCTTTTCTATAGTGAATTTGTCAAAATAATATTTTTTACGGTCGCAAATTTTAAATACGCCGAGGATTGCCTTTTCTATAGTTAATTTGTCAAAAAATAATTTTTTACTGTCCCAAATTTTAAATATACTGAGGATTGCCTTTTCTATAGTGAATTTTTCAAAAATTTTTTTTTTACTGTCGCAAATTTTAAATACGCCGAGGATTGCCTTTTCTATAGTAAATTTCTCAAAATATTATTTTTTACGGTCGCAAATTTTTATTACGCCGAGGATTGCCTTTTCTATAGTGAATTTGTCAACAAATACTTTTTTACTGTCGCAAATTTTAAATACGCCGAGGATTGCCTTTTCTATAGTTAATTTTTCAAAAAATAATTTTTTACTGTCGCAAATTTTAAATACGCCGATGAAAATAAGAACACGATATAAAGAACACACTGCGCAACTAAAATCCGTTCAACCAATATCAGCTGTGGCTTTGCATATGGTCACAGAAGACCACCCGTACATCAATATTAGTGACCTAAACCTGAGAAAGCCAGTACAAAATCAACAAAAATTAGATGCATGGGAGAGTGTATATATGAGAAAATTTAACAACAAATTAATGAACATCGATCAGCCACCAATAGTTTCATCTCTTTTCAGTTTTATAAAGCCAGTAGGAATACATTAAACAATCGTTCCTTTTTACTGTTTTTTACATATGTATGTTTTTCTAGTAACCTTTGACGACAGTAATTGTTTTTATATTTTTGAGTATTTTTTCGAATATAGACATGCTTGTATTTGCAAACACATATTTTAAACTTAGATTCGATTTGTATACTCTGACGATAGTTATTGTACGCTGCAATACTAATATATTTGTACCTACAAGAAACATGTATCAATGTATTTTTTTTTTCAGTTAAAGTCGAGCAGAAAGCTACTGAAGATGGACGACTAAGTCCGAAATGCATTTAGCATAAAAATTAACTTCAAGTAAATAAAAAAGTGTAATTGAGCAATTAAAGGTGGTTTTTCATTGAAAAAACGTGATTTCTCGTTTATTTTTATGGTGAAATTAGCTCTACGGTGTTTCCGTACTATGAAATATTCCAAGATCAATATTGCAAAACGCGTATATTTTGGTCAAATATTTAATAATAGTTTACCGCCTAAGACACTGTGGAAAAATCTTAAAACACAAGGTGTTCATGCAAAAGCAGATTCTCGCTGTGATTTGGAGCCTGATTGTCTAAATCTGTACTTTAGTTCTGTTCAAAGCAATGCTATAGGTGGAGCTCACTTTTTCTTATCCAATTTTAATTTTAATGAGAGTTCTGATGGATTTGCATTTCGCTGTGCTGATCAAAATGATATTCTGGTGGCGATGTGTAGCATAAAATCACATGCTGTTGGTCCTGATGGGATTCCACCCAAATTCATAAAATTACTATTGCCGAATGTTTTACCTGTCATATCCCACTTACTTAATCATATATTCATTTCCTCCACTTTCCCAGCTATATGTGGAAACATGCCCTTGTTATTCCCGTTCCCAAAAAGCCCTGTTCTTCTACTGCCTCTGATTTTAGACCTATCAGCATATTATGTTACCTTTCAAAAGTTTTCGAAAAACTTTTAAGTAATCAACTTCTCAGTTATTAGAATCAGTACTCATACCTTACACAATAGCAGTCGGGATACCGCCGAAATCATTCATGCCAGACTGCCCTAGTAAAAGTTACTACAGATTTGAGATTCGCTTTGGACCGGAAAGAGATTTGTTACCTAGTTCTTCTTGATTTTTCTAAAGCTTTCGATAGTATTAATCACGAAATGCTGCTAGATAAATTATATTCTAAATTTGGAATGTCATCATCTGGTATCAGGCTCATTCATAGTTTCCTTTCTGACAGGACACAACAAGTAAAATCTGCCGACCGATTATCAAAGACCGCCAGAATACTTTGCGGTGTTCCCCAGGGTTCGATTTTAGGACCATTGTTATTTGGGTTGTACATTAATGACTTGCCTTCTGTAGTAAGACACTCTTACATACACCTATATGCTGATGATTGTCAACTTTATATGCGCACCAACTAGCTTTATCAATACATATGTAAATAAACTAAATAGTGACTTAGCTCGCATTTATAAGTGGTCAATTGATAATTCTCTATCTCTTAATCCATCAAAATCATGCTATACCATTTTTTCGCGCACGGAGCTTGGTGAAAATTTGTATTTACCTACAGTTTACCTCAATAATTTAACCCTAAGTCGTGTTGATAAAGCTAAAAATTTGGGTGTTGTTCTTAATAATAAAATGACCTGCTGTGATCATATCAACTCATCTCTGGCAAAGATTTATGCAACTTTAAGAAGGCTCAGGATAACTGCGCCGCTTCTACCAGCTATAACACGTATAAGGTTAATTAAGGCACTTATCTTTCCATTTTTCCTGTACGGTCTCGTAATTTTTCCCTGTCTTGACTCTGTGTGTGCTAGTAAAATAAATGTTGCTTTTAATGACTGTGTTCGTTTTGTGCATCGCTTACGTCGTCATGATCATGTATCGCCGTATATATCCTCCATAGTTGGTTGCTCCCTTAAAATGTATTTCGATGTTAAATTATTGTGTTTGCTCCATAAAATAATTTATTGTAATGGTCCTGAGTATCTGTCGTCGTCTCTCACATTCCTTCGCTCGCAACGGCGAATTAATATACTTACACCCAAATTTAATACTCTGATTGGTGCACGTTCCTTTTTGGTACAAGTTGTTCGACTTTGGAACTCACTTCCTAGTCATATTCAAAGGTTGACTGCACTTGGAGCTTTCAGGAAGGGCGTAATGGAGCACTTTTGTGGTTTGAATTGATGTACCACATTTATGATTTTTGATTCTTTAATTTTTGTTTACATATGTTTTTTTTTCTTTCTCTCTCTTATTCTACTTAGAGTAGTTTATTTTTTTTTTATCTTTTTTACTTACTGGTTGTACTGCTATTTGTTGTTTTATACGGTTATACTCTTATACTCCTTTCTTTTATCTTTTTCTTATTTTTAATATGTTCCGTTGCTTTAGGTACAAAACAAAAAGATGTAATTCTTGTTGCACCAAATCTGATTAATAATAAATAAGAAAAAATAAGCCCTTCACAAAAAAAAAAAAAAAAAAAGTCACAGTGTATTGCCTTTTATCGGAATGACATTTTGGTCTCTGCTCTCCCACCTGTCACTTTAAATGATTTTACTCTGCCTTTTTCTAGACGTGTCAAGAATCTTGGTGTATTAATTGGTACGAATATGAAAAGCTGTGACAATATCGGCAATATGATAGGTAAAATCTATGGTGGCCTTCGGCGGCTGTGGTTATCGGCCAGTATTCTGCCAATTGGCACCAGATTATTGCTGGTCAGATCACTTCTTCTACCTTATTTTACGAATGGTAGCTTAGTTTTTCCACATTTGGACTCCATTTGCTTAAGAAGGTTGAATATAGCTTTTAATGACTGTGTAAGATTTGTGTACGGACTTAGACGGTTTGATCACATCTCGTCTCTTAGTAACAACTTGCTGGGTTGTTCTGTCAATGAGTACCGTCAGACAAGGCTATTATTCTCTCTCCATAAAATTATCTATACAGGCAAGCCAGAGTACCTTAGCAATCATTTGCGATTCTTGAATTCTGAACGACATTTTAACCTACTTATTCTTGTCTTCCATTATTCTGTTCAAAGTGACTCTTACTTCGTTCAAGCTTCACGTTTGTGGAATCGTCTGCGACAAATGTTCAGCGCACGAGCTCGATTGTTAAATTCAAGGAGATTATTAAAAATTGTAAATTGTAAACTGAAGTATGTCCGGGATTGGTTCAGTGGTTCGGTAGTAGCAGGGCAGGGTCTTCATGGGTAAAACAGTAAATCAAGTTAACATTTTTACAATTTTTGGTTCAAAATTCACAATTAATTTCATTAGTCTTTTTATCGCTGTTTCGTTTCTTTAAATTCCTTAAAATTTTTTTTTCTTATTCTTTTACTTTTATTTTTATATTATCTTATTTTTATATTCTTTCATAATTTTCTTTTCTTTCTTTATTATTTTCTTTGTTTTATAGGTTTACTTTTAGTTATTGGTTAATTTGTCTTATTTTATATTATATTATTTTATATGTTGGCTACCACTATTTTTGTGTACTAGTAATAAGAAGTAAAAATACTCCTGTGTACACCTGAATTAATTAAATAAATTGAATTGAATTGAAAGGTTTAATTCAACTACTAATTGAATTAAGACTCTTATTCGTCCTTGATTTTCATTTCAGTAAATGTAGATTTCCAGCAGAATTATCCAACTATCGCGCTTTCGATTTCTAATCTCTCCCAGTTTAGATTATTTTATTTTTGCCTGGATTGTTGCCGTAAAAAATATGATTATTCTAAAATTCTAGAATACAATTCATAAGCTATCTCAGGTTTTCCTGTTCCCTTTCATTTTCTAATTTAACAAAACTCTCATTTCCAGGGTTGTATAAGGCTCATTTTCGATACTTATCGGTATTCGATCTCACCTATTATCTGGCAATGTCACTGAAACAAAACGACAATATTACCATTAAGCGACGGTAGAAAAACTTTCAGGAAATAAAAAAAAAATAGGTGAGTATTATCTAGCTGTACTTTTACTTTTACTGGTAGTTGGTTTTATGATCTGTGTTGTTTGATGTCAAGTGTGTGTCCGGCATTGTGGTAAATTATGTTTA
>CAWUPM010001297.1:0-169157 GCA_963924295.1 Dioctria rufipes
AATAAAACAGTAAAATATTTCTGACCGAGAATTCCTAGGTTCAAAAATATGTCACAAAAGCTCTTCGTGTGTGGCCTGATTTCTGGTGACCTTTCCTATGCAGTTTTTTTGGTCTATTTTAAAAACTAGACATTTATTTAGCAAAATTCCTTTTTACATTGCTTTGTATTCCTGTCCTCGTTAAAATAAGCCCTCAATCGTCAATATCGGTGACAAGGTATTTTTGTAATGAAAAAAGTGCAAAGGCTATAGTCCATGCTTTTTTGCGAAATTTCGATTAAAATATGTTGTCACTGATTTTAACGAATGAGCACTCGTTGGACGCGGAATAATGAGAGGAATATAACAGTAAAATATTTCTGACCGAGAATTCCTAGGTTCAAAAATATGTCACAAAAACTCTTCGTGTGTGGCCTGATTTCTGGTGACCTTTCCTATGCAGCTTTTTTGGTCTATTTTAAAAACTAGACATTTATTTAGCAAAATTCCTTTTTACATCGCTTTGTATTCCTTTCCTCGTTAAAATAAGCCCTCAATCGTCAATATCGGTGACAAGGTATTTTTGTAATGAAAAAAGTGCAAAGGCTATAGTCCATGCTTTTTTGCGAAATTTCGATTAAAATATTTTGTCACTGATTTTAACGAATGAGCACTCGTTGGACGTGGAATAATGAGAGGAATGTAACAGTAAAATATTTCTGACCGAGAATTTCTAGGTTCAAAAATATGTCACAAAAACTCTTCGTGTGTGGCCTGATTTCTGGTGACCTTTCCTATGCAGTTTTTTTGGTCTATTTTAAAAACTAGACATTTATTTAGCAAAATTCCTTTTTACATCGCTTTGTATTCCTTTCCTCGTTAAAATAAGCCCTCAATCGTCAATATCGGTGACAAGGTATTTTTGTAATGAAAAAAGTGCAAAGGCTATAGTCCATGCTTTTTTGCGAAATTTTGATTAAAATATTTTGTCACTGATTTTAACGAATGAGCACTAGTTGGACGCAGAATAATGAGAGGAATATAACAGTAAAATACTTCTGACCGAGAATTCTTAGGTTCAAAAATATGTCACAAAAACTCTTCGTGTGTGGCCTGATTTCTGGTGACCTTTCCTATGCAGTTTTTTTGGTCTATTTTAAAAACTAGGCATTTATTTAGCAAAATTCCTTTTTACATCGCTTTGTATTCCTTTCCTCGTTAAAATAAGCCCTCAATCGTCAATATCGGTGACAAGGTATTTTTGTAATGAAAAAAGTGCAAAGGCTATAGTCCATGCTTTTTTGCGAAATTTCGATTAAAATATTTTGTCACTGATTTTAACGAATGAGCACTCGTTGGACGCGGAATAATGAGAGGAATATAACAGTAAAATATTTCTGACCGAGAATTCCTAGGTTCAAAAATATGTCACAAAAACCCTTCGTGTGTGGCCTGATTTCTGGTCACCTTTCCTATGCAGCTTTTTTGGTCTATTTTAAAAACTAGACATTTATTTAGCAAAATTCCTTTTTACATCGCTTTGTATTCCTTTCCTCGTTAAAATAAGCCCTCAATCGTCAATATCGGTGACAAGATATTTTTGTAATGAAAAAAGTGCAAAGGCTATAGTCCATGCTTTTTTGCGAAATTTCGATTAAAATATTTTGTCACTGATTTTAACGAATGAGCACTCGTTGGACGCGGAATAATGAGAGGAATATAACAGTAAAATATTTCTGACCGAGAATTCCTAGGTTCAAAAATATGTCACAAAAACTCTTCGTGTGTGGCCTGATTTCTGGTGACCTTTCTATGCAGTTTTTTTGGTCTATTTTAAAAACTAGACATTTATTTAGCAAAATTCCTCTTTACATCGCTTTGTATTCCTTTCCTCGTTAAAATAAGCCCTCAATCGTCAATATCGGTGACAAGGTATTTTTGTAATGAAAAAAGTGCAAAGGCTATAGTCCATGCTTTTTTGCGAAATTTCGATTAAAATATTTTGTCACTGATTTTAACGAATGAGCACTCGTTGGACGCGGAATAATGAGAGGAATATAACAGTAAAATATTTCTGACCGAGAATTCCTAGGTTCAAAAATATCGTCACAAAAACTCTTCGTGTGTGGGCTGATTTCTGGTGAACTTTCCTATGCAGCTTTTTTGGTCTATTTTAAAAACTAGACATTTATTTAGCAAAATTCCTTTTTACATCGCTTTGTATTCCTTTCCTCGTTAAAATAAGCCCTCAATTGTCAATATCGGTGACAAGGTATTTTTGTAATGAAAAAAGTGCAAAGGCTATAGTCCATGCTTTTTGCGAAATTTCGATTAAAATATTTTGTCACTGATTTTAACGAATGAGCACTCGTTGGACGCGGAATAATGAGAGGAATATAACAGTAAAATATTTCTGACCGAGAATTCCTAGGTTCAAAAATATGTCACAAAAACTCTTCGTGTGTGGCCTGATTTCTGGTGACCTTTCCTATGCAGTTTTTTTGGTGTATTTTAAAAACTAGACATTTATTTAGCAAAATTCCTTTTTAGATCGCTTTGTATTCCTTTCCTCGTTAAAATAAGCCCTCAATCGTCAATATCGGTGACAAGGTATTTTTGTAATGAAAAAAGTGCAAAGGCTATAGTCCATGCTTTTTTGCGAAATTTCGATTAAAATAGTTTGTCACTGATTTTAACGAATGAGCACTCGTTGGACGCGGAATATTGAGAGGAATATAACAGTAAAATATTTCTGACCGAGAATTCCTAGGTTCAAAAATATGTCACAAAAACTCTTCGTGTGTGGCCTGATTTCTGGTGACCTTTCCTATGCAGTTTTTTTGGTCTATTTTAAAAACTAGACATTTATTTAGCAAAATTCCTTTTTACGTCACTTTGTATTCCTTTCTTCGTTAAAATAAGCCCTCAATTGTCAATATCGGTGACAAGGTATTTTTGTAATGAAAAAAGTGCAAAGGCTATAGTCCATGCTATTTTGCGAAATTTCGATTAAAATATTTTGTCACTGATTTTAACGAATGAGCACTCGTTGGACGCGGAATAATGAGAGGAATATAACAGTAAAATATTTCTGACCGAGAATTCCTAGGTTCAAAATATGTCACAAAAACTCTTCGTGTGTGGCCTGATTTCTGGTGACCTTTCCTATGCAGTTTTTTTGGTGTATTTTAAAAACTAGACATTTATTTAGCAAAATTCCTTTTTAGGTCGCTTTGTATTCCTTTCCTCGTTAAAATAAGCCCTCAATCGTCAATATCGGTGACAAGGTATTTTTGTAATGAAAAAAGTGCAAAGGCTAGTCCATGCTTTTTTGCGAAATATCGATTAAAATATTTTGTCACTGATTTTAACGAATGAGCACTCGTTGGACGTGGAATAATGAGAGGAATGTAACAGTAAAATATTTCTGACCGAGAATTTCTAGGTTCAAAAATATGTCACAAAAACTCTTCGTGTGTGCCTGATTTCTGGTGACCTTTCCTATGCAGTTTTTTTGGTCTATTTTAAAAACTAGACATTTATTTAGCAAAATTCATTTTTACATCGCTTTGTATTCCTTTCCTCGTTAAAATAAGCCCTCAATCGTCAATATCGGTGACAAGGTATTTTTGTAATGAAAAAAGTGCAAAGGCTATAGTCCATGCTTTTTTTGCGAAATTTCGATTAAAATATTTTGTCACTGATTTTAACGAATGAGCACTCGTTGGACGCAGAATAATGAGAGGAATATAACAGTAAAATACTTCTGACCGAGAATTCTTAGGTTCAAAAATATGTCACAAAAACTCTTCGTGTGTGGCCTGATTTCTGGTGACCTTTCCTATGCAGTTTTTTTGGTCTATTTTAAAAACTAGGCATTTATTTAGCAAAATTCCTTTTTACATCGCTTTGTATTCCTTTCCTCGTTAAAATAAGCCCTCAATCGTCAATATCGGTGACAAGGTATTTTTGTAATGAAAAAAGTGCAAAGGCTATAGTCCATGCTTTTTTGCGAAATTTCGATTAAAATATTTTGTCACTGATTTTAACGAATGAGCACTCGTTGGACGCGGAATAATGAGTGGAATATAACAGTAAGATATTTCTGACCGAGAATTCCTAGGTTCAAAAATATGTCACAAAAACTCTTCGTGTGTGGCCTGATTTCTGGTGACCTTTCCTATGCAGTTTTTTTGGTCTATTTTAAAAACTAGACATTTATTTAGCAAAATTCTATTTAACCTCGCTTTGTATTCCTTTCCTCGTTAAAATAAGCCCTCAATCGTCAATATCGGTGACAAGGTATTTTTGTAATGAAAAAAGTGCAAAGGCTATAGTCCATGCTTTTTTGCGAAATTTCGATTAAAATATTTTGACACTGATTTTAACGAATGAGCACTCGTTGGACGCGGAATAATGAGAGGAATATAACAGTAAAATATTTCTGACCGAGAATTCCTAGGTTCAACAAAATGTCACAAAAACTCTTCGTGTGTGGCCTGATTTCTGGTGACCTTTCCTATGCAGTTTTTTTGGTCTATTTTAAAAACTAGACATTTATTTAGCAAAATTCCTTTTTACATCGCTTTGTATTCCTTTCCTCGTTAAAATAAGCCCTCAATCGTCAATATTTAGCAAAATTCATTTTTACATCGCTTTGTATTCCTTTCCTTGTTAAAATAAGCCCTCAATCGTCAATATCGGTGACAAGGTATTTTTGTAATGAAAAAAGTGCAAAGGCTATAGTCCATGCTTTTTTGCGAAATTTCGATTAAAATATTTTGTCACTGATTTTAACGAATGAGCACTCGTTGGACGCAGAATAATGAGAGGAATATAACAGTAAAATACTTCTGACCGAGAATTCTTAGGTTCAAAAATATGTCACAAAAACTCTTCGTGTGTGGCCTGATTTCTGGTGACCTTTCCTATGCAGTTTTTTTGGTGTATTTTAAAAACTAGGCATTTATTTAGCAAAATTCCTTTTTACATCGCTTTGTATTCCTTTCCTCGTTAAAATAAGCCCTCAATCGTCAATATCGGTGACAAGGTATTTTTGTAATGAAAAAAGTGCAAAGGCTATAGTCCATGCTTTTTTGCGAAATTTCGATTAAAATAGTTTGTCACTGATTTTAACGAATGAGCACTCGTTGGACGCGGAATAATGAGAGGAATATAACAGTAAAATATTTCTGACCGAGAATTCCTAGGTTCAAAAATATGTCACAAAAACTCTTCGTGTGTGGCCTGATTTCTGGTGACCTTTCCTATGCAGTTTTTTTGGTCTATTTTAAAAACTAGACATTTATTTAGCAAAATTCCTTTTTAGATCGCTTTGTATTCCTTTCCTCGTTAAAATAAGCCCTCAATCGTCAATATCGGTGACAAGGTATTTTTGTAATGAAAAAAGTGCAAAGGCTATAGTCCATGCTTTTTTCCGAAATTTCGATTAAAATATTTTGTCACTGATTTTAACGAATGAGCACTCGTTGGACGCGGAATAATGAGAGGAATATAACAGTAAAATATTTCTGACCGAGAATTCCTAGGTTCAAAAATATGTCACAAAAACTCTTCGTGTGTGGCCTGATTTCTGGTGACCTTTCCTATGCAGTTTTTTTGGTCTATTTTAAAAACTAGACATTTATTTAGCAAAATTCCTTTTTACATCGCTTTGTATTCCTTCCCTCGTTAAAATAAGCCCTCAATCGTAAATATTTAGCAAAATTCATTTTTACATCGCTTTGTATTCCTTTCCTCGTTAAGATAAGCCCTCAATCGTCAATATCGGTGACAAGGTATTTTTGTAATGAAAAAAGTGCAAAGGCTATAGTCCATGCTTTTTTGCGAAATTTCGATTAAAATATTTTGTCACTGATTTTAACGAATGAGCACTCGTTGGACGCAGAATAATGAGAGGAATATAACAGTAAAATACTTCTGACCGAGAATTCTTAGGTTCAAAAATATGTCACAAAAAACTCTTCGTGTGTGGCCTGATTTCTGGTGACCTTTCCTATGCAGTTTTTTTGGTGTATTTTAAAAACTAGGCATTTATTTAGCAAAATTCCTTTTTACATCGCTTTGTATTCCTTTCCTCGTTAAAATAAGCCCTCAATCGTCAATATCGGTGACAAGGTATTTTTGTAATGAAAAAAGTGCAAAGGCTATAGTCCATGCTTTTTTGCGAAATTTCGATTAAAATAGTATGTCACTGATTTTAACGAATGAGCACTCGTTGACGCGGAATAATGAGAGGAATATAACAGTAAAATATTTCTGACCGAGAATTCCTAGGTTCAAAAATATGTCACAAAAACTCTTCGTGTGTGGCCTGATTTCTGGTGACCTTTCCTATGCAGTTTTTTTGGTCTATTTTAAAAACTAGACATTTATTTAGCAAAATTCCTTTTTAGATCGCTTTGTATTCCTTTCCTCGTTAAAATAAGCCCTCAATCGTCAATATCGGTGACAAGGTATTTTTGTAATGAAAAAAGTGCAAAGGCTATAGTCCATGCTTTTTTGCGAAATTTCGATTAAAATATTTTGTCACTGATTTTAACGAATGAGCACTCGTTGGACGCGGAATAATGAGAGGAATATAACAGTAAAATATTTCTGACCGAGAATTCCTAGGTTCAAAAATATGTCACAAAAACTCTTCGTGTGTGGCCTGATTTCTGGTGACCTTTCCTATGCAGTTTTTTTGGTCTATTTTAAAAACTAGACATTTATTTAGCAAAATTCCTTTTTAGATCGCTTTGTATTCCTTTCCTCGTTAAAATAAGCCCTCAATCGTCAATATCGGTGACAAGGTATTTTTGTAATGAAAAAAGTGCAAAGGCTATAGTCCATGCTTTTTGCGAAATTTCGATTAAAATATTTTGTCACTGATTTTAACGAATGAGCACTCGTTGGACGCAGAATAATGAGAGGAATATAACAGTAAAATACTTCTGACCGAGAATTCTTAGGTTCAAAAATATGTCACAAAAACTCTTCGTGTGTGGCCTGATTTCTGGTGACCTTTCCTATGCAGTTTTTTGGTCTATTTTAAAAACTAGGCATTTATTTAGCAAAATTCCTTTTTAGATCGCTTTGTATTCCTTTCCTCGTTAAAATAAGCCCTCAATCGTCAATATCGGTGACAAGGTATTTTTGTAATGAAAAAAGTGCAAAGGCTATAGTCCATGCTTTTTTGCGAAATTTCGATTAAAATATTTTGTCACTGATTTTAACGAATGAGCACTCGTTGGACGTGGAATAATGAGAGGAATGTAACAGTAAAATATTCTGACCGAGAATTTCTAGGTTCAAAAATATGTCACAAAAACTCTTCGTGTGTGGCCTGATTTCTGGTGACCTTTCCTATGCAGTTTTTTTGGTCTATTTTAAAAACTAGACATTTATTTAGCAAAATTCACTTTTACATCGCTTTGTATTCCTTTCCTCGTTAAAATAAGCTCTCAATCGTCAATATCGGTGACAAGGTATTTTTGTAATGAAAAAAGTGCAAAGGCTATAGTCCATGCTTTTTTGCGAAATTTCGATTAAAATATTTTGTCACTGATTTTAACGAATGAGCACTCGTTGGACGCAGAATAATGAGAGGAATATAACAGTAAAATACTTCTGACCGAGAATTCTTAGGTTCAAAAATATGTCACAAAAACTCTTCGTGTGTGGCCTGATTTCTGGTGACCTTTCCTATGCAGTTTTTTTGGTCTATTTTAAAAACTAGGCATTTATTTAGCAAAATTCCTTTTTACATCGCTTTGTATTCCTTTCCTCGTTAAAATAAGCCCTCAATTGTCAATATCGGTGACAAGGTATTTTTGTAATGAAAAAAGTGCAAAGGCTATAGTCCATGCTTTTTTGCGAAATTTCGATTAAAATATTTTGTCACTGATTTTAACGAATGAGCACTCGTTGGACGCGGAATAATGAGAGGAATATAACAGTAAAATATTTCTGACCGAGAATTCCTAGGTTCAAAAATATGTCACAAAAACTCTTCGTGTGTGGCCTGATTTCTTGTGACCTTTCCTATGCAGTTTTTTGGTCTATTTTAAAAACTAGGCATTTATTTAGCAAAATTCCTTTTTACATCGCTTTGTATTCCTTTCCTCGTTTAAATAAGCCCTCAATCGTCAATATCGGTGACAAGGTATTTTTGTAATGAAAAAAGTGCAAAGGCTATAGTCCATGCTTTTTTGCGAAATTTCGATTAAAATATTTTGTCACTGACTTTAACGAATGACGCGGAATAATGAGGGGAATATAACAGTAAAATATTTCTGACCGAGAATTCCTAGGTTCAAAAATATGTCACAAAAGCTCTTCGTGTGTGGCCTGATTTCTGGTGACCTTTCCTATGCAGTTTTTTTGGTCTATTTTAAAAACTAGACATTTATTTAGCAAAATTCCTTTTTACATCGCTTTGTATTCCTTTCCTCGTTTAAATAAGCCCTCAATCGTCAATATCGGTGACAAGGTATTTTTGTAATGAAAAAAGTGCAAAGGCTATAGTCCATGCTTTTTTGCGAAATTTCGATTAAAATATTTTGACACTGATTTTAACGAATGAGCACTCGTTGGACGCGGAATAATGAGAGGAATATAACAGTAAAATATTTCTGACCGAGAATTCCTAGGTTCAAAAATATGTCACAAAAACTCTTCGTGTGTGGCCTGATTTCTGGTGACCTTTCCTATGCAGTTTTTTTGGTCTATTTTAAAAACTAGACATTTATTTAGCAAAATTCCTTTTTACATCGCTTTGTATTCCTTTCCTCGTTAAAATAAGCCCTCAATCGTCAATATTTAGCAAAATTCATTTTTACATCGCTTTGTATTCCTTTCCTTGTTAAAATAAGCCCTCAATCGTCAATATCGGTGACAAGGTATTTTTGTAATGAAAAAAGTGCAAAGGCTATAGTCCATGCTTTTTTGCGAAATTTCGATTAAAATATTTTGTCACTGATTTTAACGAATGAGCACTCGTTGGACGCAGAATAATGAGAGGAATATAACAGTAAAATACTTCTGACCGAGAATTCTTAGGTTCAAAAATATGTCACAAAAACTCTTCGTGTGTGGCCTGATTTCTGGTGACCTTTCCTATGCAGTTTTTTTGGTGTATTTTAAAAACTAGGCATTTATTTAGCAAAATTCCTTTTTACATCGCTTTGTATTCCTTTCCTCGTTAAAATAAGCCCTCAATCGTCAATATCGGTGACAAGGTATTTTTGTAATGAAAAAAGTGCAAAGGCTATAGTCCATGCTTTTTTGCGAAATTTCGATTAAAATAGTTTGTCACTGATTTTAACGAATGAGCACTCGTTGGACGCGGAATAATGAGAGGAATATAACAGTAAAATATTTCTGACCGAGAATTCCTAGGTTCAAAAATATGTCACAAAAACTCTTCGTGTGTGGCCTGATTTCTGGTGACCTTTCCTATGCAGTTTTTTTGGTCTATTTTAAAAACTAGACATTTATTTAGCAAAATTCCTTTTTAGATCGCTTTGTATTCCTTTCCTCGTTAAAATAAGCCCTCAATCGTCAATATTTAGCAAAATTCATTTTTACATCGCTTTGTATTCCTTTCCTCGTTAAAATAAGCCCTCAATCGTCAATATCGGTGACAAGGTATTTTTGTAATGAAAAAAGTGCAAAGGCTATAGTCCATGCTTTTTTGCGAAATTTCGATTAAAATATTTTGTCACTGATTTTAACGAATGAGCACTCGTTGGACGCAGAATAATGAGAGGAATATAACAGTAAAATACTTCTGACCGAGAATTCTTAGGTTCAAAAATATGTCACAAAAACTCTTCGTGTGTGGCCTGATTTCTGGTGACCTTTCCTATGCAGTTTTTTTGGTCTATTTTAAAAACTAGACATTTATTTAGCAAAATTCCTTTTTACATCGCTTTGTATTCCTTTCCTCGTTAAAATAAGCCCTCAATCGTCAATATCGGTGACAAGGTATTTTTGTAATGAAAAAAGTGCAAAGGCTATAGTCCATGCTTTTTTGCGAAATTTCGATTAAAATAGTATGTCACTGATTTTAACGAATGAGCACTCGTTGGATGCGGAATAATGAGAGGAATATAACAGTAAAATATTTCTGACCGAGAATTCCTAGGTTCAAAAATATGTCACAAAAACTCTTCGTGTGTGGCCTGATTTCTGGTGACCTTTCCTATGCAGTTTTTTTGGTCTATTTTAAAAACTAGACATTTATTTAGCAAAATTCCTTTTTAGATCGCTTTGTATTCCTTTCCTCGTTAAAATAAGCCCTCAATCGTCAATATCGGTGACAAGGTATTTTTGTAATGAAAAAAGTGCAAAGGCTATAGTCCATGCTTTTTTGCGAAATTTCGATTAAAATATTTTGTCACTGATTTTAACGAATGAGCACTCGTTGGACGCGGAATAATGAGAGGAATATAACAGTAAAATATTTCTGACCGAGAATTCCTAGGTTCAAAAATATGTCACAAAAACTCTTCGTGTGTGGCCTGATTTCTGGTGACCTTTCCTATGCAGTTTTTTTGGTCTATTTTAAAAACTAGACATTTATTTAGCAAAATTCCTTTTTAGATCGCTTTGTATTCCTTTCCTCGTTAAAATAAGCCCTCAATCGTCAATATCGGTGACAAGGTATTTTTGTAATGAAAAAAGTGCAAAGGCTATAGTCCATGCTTTTTTGCGAAATTTCGATTAAAATATTTTGTCACTGATTTTAACGAATGAGCACTCGTTGGACGCAGAATAATTAGAGGAATATAACAGTAAAATACTTCTGACCGAGAATTCTTAGGTTCAAAAATATGTCACAAAAACTCTTCGTGTGTGGCCTGATTTCTGGTGAACTTTCCTATGCAGTTTTTTGGTCTATTTTAAAAACTAGGCATTTATTTAGCAAAATTCCTTTTTAGATCGCTTTGTATTCCTTTCCTCGTTAAAATAAGCCCTCAATCGTCAATATCGGTGACAAGGTATTTTTGTAATAAAAAAGTGCAAAGGCTATAGTCCATGCTTTTTTGCGAAATTTCGATTAAAATATTTTGTCACTGATTTTAACGAATGAGCACTCGTTGGACGTGGAATAATGAGAGGAATGTAACAGTAAAATATTTCTGACCGAGAATTTCTAGGTTCAAAAATATGTCACAAAAACTCTTCGTGTGTGGCCTGATTTCTGGTGACCTTTCCTATGCAGTTTTTTTGGTCTATTTTAAAAACTAGACATTTATTTAGCAAAATTCATTTTTACATCGCTTTGTATTCCTTTCCTCGTTAAAATAAGCCCTCAATCGTCAATATCGGTGACAAGGTATTTTTGTAATGAAAAAAGTGCAAAGGCTATAGTCCATGCTTTTTTTGCGAAATTTCGATTAAAATATTTTGTCACTGATTTTAACGAATGAGCACTCGTTGGACGCAGAATAATGAGAGGAATATAACAGTAAAATACTTCTGACCGAGAATTCTTAGGTTCAAAAATATGTCACAAAAACTCTTCGTGTGTGGCCTGATTTCTGGTGACCTTTCCTATGCAGTTTTTTTGGTCTATTTTAAAAACTAGGCATTTATTTAGCAAAATTCCTTTTTACATCGCTTTGTATTCCTTTCCTCGTTAAAATAAGCCCTCAATCGTCAATATCGGTGACAAGGTATTTTTGTAATGAAAAAAGTGCAAAGGCTATAGTCCATGCTTTTTTGCGAAATTTCGATTAAAATATTTTGTCACTGATTTTAACGAATGAGCACTCGTTGGACGCGGAATAATGAGTGGAATATAACAGTAAAATATTTCTGACCGAGAATTCCTAGGTTCAAAAATATGTCACAAAAACTCTACGTGTGTGGCCTGATTTCTGGTGACCTTTCCTATGCAGTTTTTTTGGTCTATTTTAAAAACTAGACATTTATTTAGCAAAATTCCTTTTTACATCGCTTTGTATTCCTTTCCTCGTTAAAATAAGCCCTCAATCGTCAATATCGGTGACAAGGTATTTTTGTAATGAAAAAAGTGCAAAGGCTATAGTCCATGCTTTTTTGCGAAATTTCGATTAAAATATTTTGTCACTGATTTTAACGAATGAGCACTCGTTGGACGCGGAATAATGAGAGGAATATAACAGTAAAATATTTCTGACCGAGAATTCCTAGGTTCAAAAATATGTCACAAAAGCTCTTCGTGTGTGGCCTGATTTCTGGTGACCTTTCCTATGCAGTTTTTTTGGTCTATTTTAAAAACTAGACATTTATTTAGCAAAATTCCTTTTTACATCGCTTTGTATTCCTTTCCTCGTTAAAATAAGCCCTCAATCGTCAATATTTAGCAAAATTCATTTTTACATCGCTTTGTATTCCTTTCCTTGTTAAAATAAGCCCTCAATCGTCAATATCGGTGACAAGGTATTTTTGTAATGAAAAAAGTGCAAAGGCTATAGTCCATGCTTTTTTGCGAAATTTCGATTAAAATATTTTGTCACTGATTTTAACGAATGAGCACTCGTTGGACGCAGAATAATGAGAGGAATATAACAGTAAAATACTTCTGACCGAGAATTCTTAGGTTCAAAAATATGTCACAAAAACTCTTCGTGTGTGGCCTGATTTCTGGTGACCTTTCCTATGCAGTTTTTTTGGTGTATTTTAAAAACTAGGCATTTATTTAGCAAAATTCCTTTTTACATCGCTTTGTATTCCTTTCCTCGTTAAAATAAGCCCTCAATCGTCAATATCGGTGACAAGGTATTTTTGTAATGAAAAAAGTGCAAAGGCTATAGTCCATGCTTTTTTGCGAAATTTCGATTAAAATAGTTTGTCACTGATTTTAACGAATGAGCACTCGTTGGACGCGGAATAATGAGAGGAATATAACAGTAAAATATTTCTGACCGAGAATTCCTAGGTTCAAAAATATGTCACAAAAACTCTTCGTGTGTGGCCTGATTTCTGGTGACCTTTCCTATGCAGTTTTTTTGGTCTATTTTAAAAACTAGACATTTATTTAGCAAAATTCCTTTTTAGATCGCTTTGTATTCCTTTCCTCGTTAAAATAAGCCCTCAATCGTCAATATCGGTGACAAGGTATTTTTTGTAATGAAAAAGTGCAAAGGCTATAGTCCATGCTTTTTTGCGAAATTTCGATTAAAATATTTTGTCACTGATTTTAACGAATGAGCACTCGTTGGACGTGGAATAATGAGAGGAATGTAACAGTAAAATATTTCTGACCGAGAATTTCTAGGTTCAAAAATATGTCACAAAAACTCTTCGTGTGTGGCCTGATTTCTGGTGACCTTTCCTATGCAGTTTTTTTGGTCTATTTTAAAAACTAGACATTTATTTAGCAAAATTCATTTTTACATCGCTTTGTATTCCTTTCCTCGTTAAAATAAGCCCTCAATCGTCAATATCGGTGACAAGGTATTTTTGTAATGAAAAAAGTGCAAGGGCTATAGTCCATGCTTTTTTTGCGAAATTTCGATTAAAATATTTTGTCACTGATTTTAACGAATGAGCACTCGTTGGACGCAGAATAATGAGAGGAATATAACAGTAAAATACTTCTGACCGAGAATTCTTAGGTTCAAAAATATGTCACAAAAACTCTTCGTGTGTGGCCTGATTTCTGGTGACCTTTCCTATGCAGTTTTTTTGGTCTATTTTAAAAACTAGGCATTTATTTAGCAAAATTCCTTTTTACATCGCTTTGTATTCCTTTCCTCGTTAAAATAAGCCCTCAATCGTCAATATCGGTGACAAGGTATTTTTGTAATGAAAAAAGTGCAAAGGCTATAGTCCATGCTTTTTTGCGAAATTTCGATTAAAATATTTTGTCACTGATTTTAACGAATGAGCACTCGTTGGACGCGGAATAATGAGTGGAATATAACAGTAAAATATTTCTGACCGAGAATTCCTAGGTTCAAAAATATGTCACAAAAACTCTTCGTGTGTGGCCTGATTTCTGGTGACCTTTCCTATGCAGTTTTTTTGGTCTATTTTAAAAACTAGACATTTATTTAGCAAAATTCCTTTTTACATCGCTTTGTATTCCTTTCCTCGTTAAAATAAGCCCTCAATCGTCAATATCGGTGACAAGGTATTTTTGTAATGAAAAAAGTGCAAAGTCTATAGTCCATGCTTTTTTGCGAAATTTCGATTAAAATATTTTGTCACTGATTTTAACGAATGAGCACTCGTTGGACGCGGAATAATGAGAGGAATATAACAGTAAAATATTTCTGACCGAGAATTCCTAGGTTCAAAAATATGTCACAAAAACTCTTCGTGTGTGGCCTGATTTCTGGTGACCTTTCCTATGCAGTTTTTTTGGTCTATTTTAAAAACTAGACATTTATTTAGCAAAATTCCTTTTTACATCGCTTTGTATTCCTTTCCTCGTTAAAATAAGCCCTCAATCGTCAATATTTAGCAAAATTCATTTTTACATCGCTTTGTATTCCTTTCCTTGTTAAAATAAGCCCTCAATCGTCAATATCGGTGACAAGGTATTTTTGTAATGAAAAAAGTGCAAAGGCTATAGTCCATGCTTTTTTGCGAAATTTCGATTAAAATATTTTGTCACTGATTTTAACGAATGAGCACTCGTTGGACGCAGAATAATGAGAGGAATATAACAGTAAAATACTTCTGACCGAGAATTCTTAGGTTCAAAAATATGTCACAAAAACTCTTCGTGTGTGGCCTGATTTCTGGTGACCTTTCCTATGCAGTTTTTTTGGTGTATTTTAAAAACTAGGCATTTATTTAGCAAAATTCCTTTTTACATCGCTTTGTATTCCTTTCCTCGTTAAAATAAGCCCTCAATCGTCAATATCGGTGACAAGGTATTTTTGTAATGAAAAAAGTGCAAAGGCTATAGTCCATGCTTTTTTGCGAAATTTCGATTAAAATAGTTTGTCACTGATTTTAACGAATGAGCACTCGTTGGACGCGGAATAATGAGAGGAATATAACAGTAAAATATTTCTGACCGAGAATTCCTAGGTTCAAAAATATGTCACAAAAACTCTTCGTGTGTGGCCTGATTTCTGGTGACCTTTCCTATGCAGTTTTTTTGGTCTATTTTAAAAACTAGACATTTATTTAGCAAAATTCCTTTTTAGATCGCTTTGTATTCCTTTCCTCGTTAAAATAAGCCCTCAATCGTCAATATCGGTGACAAGGTATTTTTGTAATGAAAAAAGTGCAAAGGCTATAGTCCATGCTTTTTTGCGAAATTTCGATTAAAATATTTTGTCACTGATTTTAACGAATGAGCACTCGTTGGACGCGGAATAATGAGAGGAATATAACAGTAAAATATTTCTGACCGAGAATTCCTAGGTTCAAAATATGTCACAAAAACTCTTCGTGTGTGGCCTGATTTCTGGTGACCTTTCCTATGCAGTTTTTTTGGTCTATTTAAAAACTAGACATTTATTTAGCAAAATTCCTTTTTACATCGCTTTGTATTCCTTTCCTCGTTAAAATAAGCCCTCAATCGTAAATATTTAGCAAAATTCATTTTTACATCGCTTTGTATTCCTTTCCTCGTTAAAATAAGCCCTCAATCGTCAATATCGGTGACAAGGTATTTTTGTAATGAAAAAAGTGCAAAGGCTATAGTCCATGCTTTTTTGCGAAATTTCGATTAAAATATTTTGTCACTGATTTTAACGAATGAGCACTCGTTGGACGCAGAATAATGAGAGGAATATAACAGTAAAATACTTCTGACCGAGAATTCTTAGGTTCAAAATATGTCACAAAAAACTCTTCGTGTGTGGCCTGATTTCTGGTGACCTTTCCTATGCAGTTTTTTTGGTGTATTTTAAAAACTAGGCATTTATTTAGCAAAATTCCTATTTACATCGCTTTGTATTCCTTTCCTCGTTAAAATAAGCCCTCAATCGTCAATATCGGTGACAAGGTATTTTTGTAATGAAAAAAGTGCAAAGGCTATAGTCCATGCTTTTTTGCGAAATTTCGATTAAAATAGTTTGTCACTGATTTTAACGAATGAGCACTCGTTGGACGCGGAATAATGAGAGGAATATAACAGTAAAATATTTCTGACCGAGAATTCCTAGGTTCAAAAATATGTCACAAAAACTCTTCGTGTGTGGCCTGATTTCTGGTGACCTTTCCTATGCAGTTTTTTTGGTCTATTTTAAAAACTAGACATTTATTTAGCAAAATTCCTTTTTAGATCGCTTTGTATTCCTTTCCTCGTTAAAATAAGCCCTCAATCGTCAATATCGGTGACAAGGTATTTTTGTAATGAAAAAAGTGCAAAGGCTATAGTCCATGCTTTTTTGCGAAATTTCGATTAAAATATTTTGTCACTGATTTTAACGAATGAGCACTCGTTGGACGCGGAATAATGAGAGGAATATAACAGTAAAATATTTCTGACCGAGAATTCCTAGGTTCAAAAATATGTCACAAAAACTCTTCGTGTGTGGCCTGATTTCTGGTGACCTTTCCTATGCAGTTTTTTTGGTCTATTTTAAAAACTAGACATTTATTTAGCAAAATTCCTTTTTAGATCGCTTTGTATTCCTTTCCTCGTTAAAATAAGCCCTCAATCGTCAATATCGGTGACAAGGTATTTTTGTAATGAAAAAAGTGCAAAGGCTATAGTCCATGCTTTTTTGCGAAATTTCGATTAAAATATTTTGTCACTGATTTTAACGAATGAGCACTCGTTGGACGCAGAATAATGAGAGGAATATAACAGTAAAATACTTCTGACCGAGAATTCTTAGGTTCAAAAATATGTCACAAAAACTCTTCGTGTGTGGCCTGATTTCTGGTGACCTTTCCTATGCAGTTTTTTGGTCTATTTTAAAAACTAGGCATTTATTTAGCAAAGTTCCTTTTACATCGCTTTGTATTCCTTTCCTCGTTAAAATAAGCCCTCAATCGTCAATATCGGTGACAAGGTATTTTTGTAATGAAAAAAGTGCAAAGGCTATAGTCCATGCTTTTTTGCGAAATTTCGATTAAAATATTTTGTCACTGATTTTAACGAATGAGCACTCGTTGGACGCGGAATAATGAGTGGAATATAACAGTAAAATATTTCTGACCGAGAATTCCTAGGTTCAAAAATATGTCACAAAAACTCTTCGTGTGTGGCCTGATTTCTGGTGACCTTTCCTATGCAGTTTTTTTGGTCTATTTTAAAAACTAGACATTTATTTAGCAAAATTCCTTTTTACATCGCTTTGTATTCCTTTCCTCGTTAAAATAAGCCCTCAATCGTCAATATCGGTGACAAGGTATTTTTGTAATGAAAAAAGTGCAAAGGCTATAGTCCATGCTTTTTTGCGAAATTTCGATTAAAATATTTTGTCACTGATTTTAACGAATGAGCACTCGTTGGACGCGGAATAATGAGAGGAATATAACAGTAAAATATTTCTGACCGAGAATTCCTAGGTTCAAAAATATGTCACAAAAACTCTTCGTGTGTGGCCTGATTTCTGGTGACCTTTCCTATGCAGTTTTTTTGGTCTATTTTAAAAACTAGACATTTATTTAGCAAAATTCCTTTTTAGATCGCTTTGTATTCCTTTCCTCGTTAAAATAAGCCCTCAATCGTCAATATCGGTGACAAGGTATTTTTGTAATGAAAAAAGTGCAAAGGCTATAGTCCATGCTTTTTTGCGAAATTTCGATTAAAATATTTTGTCACTGATTTTAACGAATGAGCACTCGTTGGACGCAGAATAATGAGAGGAATATAACAGTAAAATACTTCTGACCGAGAATTCTTAGGTTCAAAAATATGTCACAAAAACTCTTCGTGTGTGGCCTGATTTCTGGTGACCTTTCCTGTGCAGCTTTTTTGGTCTATTTTAAAAACTAGACATTTATTTAGCAAAATTCCTTTTTACATCGCTTTGTATTCCTTTCCTCGTTAAAATAAGCCCTCAATCGTCAATGTCGGTGACAAGGTATTTTTGTAATGAAAAAAGTGCAAAGGCTATAGTCCATGCTTTTTTGCGAAATTTCGATTAAAATATTTTGTCACTGATTTTAACGAATGAGCACTCGTTGGACGCGGAATAATGAGAGGAATATAACAGTAAAATATTTCTGACCGAGAATTCCTAGGTTCAAAAATATGTCACAAAAACTCTTCGTGTGTGGCCTGATTTCTGGTGACCTTTCCTATGCAGTTTTTTTGGTCTATTTTAAAAACTAGACATTTATTTAGCAAAATTCATTTTTACGTCACTTTGTATTCCTTTCCTCGTTAAAATAAGCCCTCAATTGTCAATATCGGTGACAAGGTATTTTTGTAATGAAAAAAGTGCAAAGGCTATAGTCCATGCTTTTTTGCGAAATTTCGATTAAAATATTTTGTCACTGATTTTAACGAATGAGCACTCGTTGGACGCGGAATAATGAGAGGAATATAACAGTAAAATATTTCTGACCGAGAATTCCTAGGTTCAAAAATATGTCACAAAAACTCTTCGTGTGTGGCCTGATTTCTGGTGACCTTTCCTATGCAGCTTTTTTGGTCTATTTTAAAAACTAGACATTTATTTAGCAAAATTCATTTTTTACATCGCTTTGTATTCCTTTCCTCGTTAAAATAAGCCCTCAATCGTCAATATCGGTGACAAGGTATTTTTGTAATGAAAAAAGTGCAAAGGCTATAGTCCATGCTTTTTTGCGAAATTTCGATTAAAATATTTTGTCACTGATTTTAACGAATGAGCACTCGTTGGACGTGGAATAATGAGAGGAATATAACAGTAAAATACTTCTGACCGAGAATTCTTAGGTTCAAAAATATGTCACAAAAACTCTTCGTGTGTGGCCTGATTTCTGGTGACCTTTCCTATGCAGTTTTTTTGGTCTATTTTAAAAACTAGGCATTTATTTAGCAAAATTCCTTTTTACATCGCTTTGTATTCCTTTCCTCGTTAAAATAAGCCCTCAATCGTCAATATCGGTGACAAGGTATTTTTGTAATGAAAAAGTGCAAAGGCCATGCTTTTTTGCGAAATTTCGATTAAAATATTTTGTCACTGATTTTAACGAATGAGCACTCGTTGGACGCGGAATAATGAGTGGAATATAACAGTAAAATATTTCTGACCGAGAATTCCTAGGTTCAAAAATATGTCACAAAAACTCTTCGTGTGTGGCCTGATTTCTGGTGACCTTTCCTATGCAGTTTTTTTGGTCTATTTTAAAAACTAGACATTTATTTAGCAAAATTCCTTTTTACATCGCTTTGTATTCCTTTCCTCGTTAAAATAAGGCCTCAATCGTCAATATCGGTGACAAGGTATTTTTGTAATGAAAAAAGTGCAAAGGCTATAGTCCATGCTTTTTTGCGAAATTTCGATTAAAATATTTTGTCACTGATTTTAACGAATGAGCACTCGTTGGACGCGGAATAATGAGAGGAATATAACAGTAAAATATTTCTGACCGAGAATTCCTAGGTTCAAAAATATGTCACAAAAACTCTTCGTGTATGGCCTGATATCTGGTGACCTTTCCTATGCAGTTTTTTTGGTCTATTTTAAAAACTAGACATTTATTTAGCAAAATTCCTTTTTACATCGCTTTGTATTCCTTTCCTCGTTAAAATAAGCCCTCAATCGTCAATATTTAGCAAAATTCATTTTTACATCGCTTTGTATTCCTTTCCTCGTTAAAATAAGCCCTCAATCGTCAATATCGGTGACAAGGTATTTTTGTAATGAAAAAAGTGCAAAGGCTATAGTCCATGCTTTTTTGCGAAATTTCGATTAAAATATTTTGTCACTGATTTTAACGAATGAGCACTCGTTGGACGCAGAATAATGAGAGGAATATAACAGTAAAATACTTCTGACCGAGAATTCTTAGGTTCAAAAATATGTCACAAAAACTCTTCGTGTGTGGCCTGATTTCTGGTGACCTTTCCTATGCAGTTTTTTTGGTGTATTTTAAAAACTAGGCATTTATTTAGCAAAATTCCTTTTTACATCGCTTTGTATTCCCTTCCTCGTTAAAATAAGCCCTCAATCGTCAATATCGGTGACAAGGTATTTTTGTAATGAAAAAAGTGCAAGGGCTATAGTCCATGCTTTTTTGCGAAATTTCGATTAAAATAGTTTGTCACTGATTTTAACGAATGAGCACTCGTTGGACGCGGAATAATGAGAGGAATATAACAGTAAAATATTTCTGACCGAGAATTCCTAGGTTCAAAAATATGTCACAAAAACTCTTCGTGTGTGGCCTGATTTCTGGTGACCTTTCCTATGCAGTTTTTTTGGTCTATTTTAAAAACTAGACATTTATTTAGCAAAATTCCTTTTTAGATCGCTTTGTATTCCTTTCCTCGTTAAAATAAGCCCTCAGTCGTCAATATTTAGCAAAACTCATTTTTACATCGCTTTGTATTCCTTTCCTCGTTAAAATAAGCCCTCAATCGTCAATATCGGTGACAAGGTATTTTTGTAATGAAAAAAGTGCAAAGGCTATAGTCCATGCTTTTTTGCGAAATTTCGATTAAAATATTTTGTCACTGATTTTAACGAATGAGCACTCGTTGGACGCAGAATAATGAGAGGAATATAACAGTAAAATACTTCTGACCGAGAATTCTTAGGTTCAAAAATATGTCACAAAAACTCTTCGTGTGTGGCCTGATTTCTGGTGACCTTTCCTATGCAGTTTTTTTGGTGTATTTTAAAAACTAGGCATTTATTTAGCAAAATTCCTTTTTACATCGCTTTGTATTCCTTTCCTCGTTAAAATAAGCTCTCAATCGTCAATATCGGTGACAAGGTATTTTTGTAATGAAAAAAGTGCAAAGGCTATAGTCCATGCTTTTTTGCGAAATTTCGATTAAAATATTTTGTCACTGATTTTAACGAATGAGCACTCGTTGGACGCGGAATAATGAGAGGAATATAACAGTAAAATATTTCTGACCGAGAATTCCTAGGTTCAAAAATATGTCACAAAACTCTTCGTGTGTGGCCTGATTTCTGGTGACCTTTCCTATTCAGTTTTTTTGGTCTATTTTAAAAACTAGACATTTATTTAGCAAAATTCCATTTTACATCGCTTTGTATTCCTTTCTTCGTTAAAATAAGCCCTCAATCGTCAATATCGGTGACAAGGTATTTTTTTAATGAAAAAAGTGCAAAGGCTATAGTCCATGCTTTTTTGCGAAATTTCGATTAAAATATTTTGTCACTGATTTTAACGAATGAGCACTCGTTGGACGCGGAATAATGAGAGGAATATAACAGTAAAATAATTCTGACCGAGAATTCCTAGGTTCAAAAATATGTCACAAAAACTCTTCGTGTGTGGCCTGATTTCTGGTGACCTTTCCTATGCAGTTTTTTTGGTCTATTTTAAAAACTAGACATTTATTTAGCAAAATTCCTTTTTAGATCGCTTTGTATTCCTTTCCTCGTTAAAATAAGCCCTCAATCGTCAATATCGGTGACAAGGTATATTTGTAATGAAAAAAGTGCAAAGGCTATAGTCCATGCTTTTTTGCGAAATTTCGATTAAAATATTTTGTCACTGATTTTAACGAATGAGCACTCGTTGGACGCGGAATAATGAGTGGAATATAACAGTAAAATATTTCTGACCGAGAATTCCTAGGTTCAAAAATATGTCACAAAAACTCTTCGTGTGTGGCCTGATTTCTGGTGACCTTTCCTATGCAGTTTTTTTGGTCTATTTTAAAAACTAGACATTTATTTAGCAAAATTCCTTTTTACATCGCTTTGTATTCCTTTCCTCGTTAAAATAAGCCCTCAATCGTCAATATCGGTGACAAGGTATTTTTGTAATGAAAAAAGTGCAAAGGCTATAGTCCATGCTTTTTTGCGAAATTTCGATTAAAATATTTTGTCACTGATTTTAACGAATGAGCACTCGTTGGACGCGGAATAATGAGAGGAATATAACAGTAAAATATTTCTGACCGAGAATTCCTAGGTTCAAAAATATGTCACAAAAACTCTTCGTGTGTGGCCTGATTTCTGGTGACCTTTCCTATGCAGCTTTTTTGGTCTATTTTAAAAACTAGACATTTATTTAGCAAAATTCCTTTTTACATCGCTTTGTATTCCTTTCCTCGTTAAAATAAGCCCTCAATCGTCAATGTCGGTGACAAGGTATTTTTGTAATGAAAAAAGTGCAAAGGCTATAGTCCATGCTTTTTTGCGAAATTTCGATTAAAATATTTTGTCACTGATTTTAACGAATGAGCACTCGTTGGACGCGGAATAATGAGAGGAATATAACAGTAAAATATTTCTGACCGAGAATTCCTAGGTTCAAAAATATGTCACAAAAACTCTTCGTGTGTGGCCTGATTTCTGGTGACCTTTCCTATGCAGTTTTTTTGGTCTATTTTAAAAACTAGACATTTATTTAGCAAAATTCATTTTTACATCGCTTTGTATTCCTTTCCTCGTTAAAATAAGCCCTCAATCGTCAATATCGGTGACAAGGTATTTTTGTAATGAAAAAAGTGCAAAGGCTATAGTCCATGCTTTTTTGCGAAATTTCGATTAAAATATTTTGTCACTGATTTTAACGAATGAGCACTCGTTGGACGCAGAATAATGAGAGGAATATAACAGTAAAATACTTCTGACCGAGAATTCTTAGGTTCAAAAATATGTCACAAAAACTCTTCGTGTGTGGCCTGATTTCTGGTGACCTTTCCTATGCAGTTTTTTTGGTCTATTTTAAAAACTAGACATTTATTTAGCAAAATTCCTTTTTACATCGCTTTGTATTCCTTTCCTCGTTAAAATAAGCCCTCAATCGTCAATATTTAGCAAAATTCATTTTTACATCGCTTTGTATTCCTTTCCTCGTTAAAATAAGCCCTCAATCGTCAATATCGGTGACAAGGTATTTTTGTAATGAAAAAAGTGCAAAGGCTATAGTCCATGCTTTTTTGCGAAATTTCGATTAAAATATTTTGTCACTGATTTTAACGAATGAGCACTCGTTGGACGTGGAATAATGAGAGGAATGTAACAGTAAAATATTTCTGACCGAGAGTTTCTAGGTTCAAAAATATGTCACAAAAACTCTTCGTGTGTGGCCTGATTTCTGGTGACCTTTCCTATGCAGTTTTTTTGGTCTATTTTAAAAACTAGACATTTATTTAGCAAAATTCATTTTTACATCGCTTTGTATTCCTTTCCTCGTTAAAATAAGCCCTCAATCGTCAATATCGGTGACAAGGTATTTTTGTAATGAAAAAAGTGCAAAGACTATAGTCCATGCTTTTTTGCGAAATTTCGATTAAAATATTTTGTCACTGATTTTAACGAATGAGCACTCGTTGGACGCAGAATAATGAGAGGAATATAACAGTAAAATACTTCTGACCGAGAATTCTTAGGTTCAAAAATATGTCACAAAAACTCTTCGTGTGTGGCCTGATTTCTGGTGACCTTTCCTATGCAGTTTTTTTGGTCTATTTTAAAAACTAGGCATTTATTTAGCAAAATTCCTTTTTACATCGCTTTGTGTTCCTTTCCTCGTTAAAATAAGCCCTCAATCCTCAATATCGGTGACAAGGTATTTTTGTAATGAAAAAAGTGCAAAGGCTATAGTCCATGCTTTTTTGCGAAATTTCGATTAAAATATTTTGTCACTGATTTTAACGAATGAGCACTCGTTGGACGCGGAATAATGAGAGGAATATAACAGTAAAATATTTCTGACCGAGAATTCCTAGGTTCAAAAATATGTCACAAAAACTCTTCGTGTGTGGCCTGATTTGTGGTGACCTTTCCTATGCAGCTTTTTTGGTCTATTTTAAAAACTAGACATTTATTTAGCAAAATTCCTTTTTACATCGCTTTGTATTCCTTTCCTCGTTAAAATAAGCCCTCAATCGTCAATATCGGTGACAAGATATTTTTGTAATGAAAAAAGTGCAAAGGCTATAGTCCATGCTTTTTTGCGAAATTTCGATTAAAATATTTTGTCACTGATTTTAACGAATGAGCACTCGTTGGACGCGGAATAATGAGAGGAATATAACAGTAAAATATTTCTGACCGAGAATTCCTAGGTTCAAAAATATGTCACAAAAACTCTTCGTGTGTGGCCTGATTTCTGGTGACCTTTCCTATGCAGTTTTTTTGGTCTATTTTAAAAACTAGACATTTATTTAGCAAAATTCCTTTTTACATCGCTTTGTATTCCTTTCCTCGTTAAAATAAGCCCTCAATCGTCAATATCGGTGACAAGGTATTTTTGTAATGAAAAAAGTGCAAAGGCTATAGTCCATGCTTTTTTGCGAAATTTCGATTAAAATATTTTGTCACTGATTTTAACGAATGAGCACTCGTTGGACGCGGAATAATGAGAGGAATATAACAGTAAAATATTTCTGACCGAGAATTCCTAGGTTCAAAAATATGTCACAAAAACTCTTCGTGTGTGGCCTGATTTCTGGTGACCTTTCCTATGCAGCTTTTTTGGTCTATTTTAAAAACTGGACATTTATTTAGCAAAATTCCTTTTTACATCGCTTTGTATTCCTTTCCTCGTTAAAATAAGCCCTCAATCGTCAATATCGGTGACAAGGTATTTTTGTAATGAAAAAAGTGCAAAGGCTATAGTCCATGCTTTTTTGCGAAATTTCGATTAAAATATTTTGTCGCTGATTTTAACGAATGAGCACTCGTTGGACGCGGAATAATGAGAGGAATATAACAGTAAAATATTTCTGACCGAGAATTCCTAGGTTCAAAAATATGTCACAAAAACTCTTCGTGTGTGGCCTGATTTCTGGTGACCTTTCCTATGCAGTTTTTTTGGTGTATTTTAAAAACTAGACATTTATTTAGCAAAATTCCTTTTTAGATCGCTTTGTATTCCTTTCCTCGTTAAAATAAGCCCTCAATCGTCAATATCGGTGACAAGGTATTTTTGTAATGAAAAAAGTGCAAAGGCTATAGTCCATGCTTTTTTGCGAAATTTCGATTAAAATAGTTTATCACTGATTTTAACGAATGAGCACTCGTTGGACGCAGAATAATGAGAGGAATATAACAGTAAAATTCTTCTGACCGAGAATTCTTAGGTTCAAAAATATGTCACAAAAACTCTTCGTGTGTGGCCTGATTTCTGGTGACCTTTCCTATGCAGTTTTTTTGGTCTATTTTAAAAACTAGGCATTTATTTAGCAAAATTCCTTTTTACATCGCTTTGTATTCCTTTCCTCGTTAAAATAAGCCCTCAATCGTCAATATCGGTGATAAGGTATTTTTGTAATGAAAAAAGTGCAAAGGCTATAGTCCATGCTTTTTTGCGAAATTTCGATTAAAATATTTTGTCACTGATTTTAACGAATGAGCACTCGTTGGACGCGGAATAATGAGAGGAATATAACAGTAAAATATTTCTGACCGAGAATTCCTAGGTTCAAAAATATGTCACAAAAACTCTTCGTGTGTGGCCTGATTTCTGGTGACCTTTCCTATGCAGCTTTTTTGGTCTATTTTAAAAACTAGACATTTATTTAGCAAAATTCCTTTTTACATCGCTTTGTATTCCTTTCCTCGTTAAAATAAGCCCTCAATCGTCAATATCGGTGACAAGATATTTTTGTAATGAAAAAAGTGCAAAGGCTATAGTCCATGCTTTTTTGCGAAATTTCGATTAAAATATTTTGTCACTGATTTTAACGAATGAGCACTCGTTGGACGCGGAATAATGAGAGGAATATAACAGTAAAATATTTCTGACCGAGAATTCCTAGGTTCAAAAATATGTCACAAAAACTCTTCGTGTGTGGCCTGATTTCTGGTGACCTTTCCTATGCAGTTTTTTTGGTCTATTTTAAAAACTAGACATTTATTTAGCAAAATTCCTTTTTACATCGCTTTGTATTCCTTTCCTCGTTAAAATAAGCCCTCAATCGTCAATATCGGTGACAAGGTATTTTTGTAATGAAAAAAGTGCAAAGGCTATAGTCCATGCTTTTTTGCGAAATTTCGATTAAAATATTTTGTCACTGATTTTAACGAATGAGCAGTCGTTGGACGCGGAATAATGAGAGGAATATAACAGTAAAATATTTCTGACCGAGAATTCCTAGGTTCAAAAATATGTCACAAAAACTCTTCGTGTGTGGCCTGATTTCTGGTGACCTTTCCTATGCAGCTTTTTTGGTCTATTTTAAAAACTGGACATTTATTTAGCAAAATTCCTTTTTACATCGCTTTGTATTCCTTTTCTCGTTAAAATAAGCCCTCAATCGTCAATATCGGTGACAAGGTATTTTTGTAATGAAAAAAGTGCAAAGGCTATAGTCCACACCCAGAAAAATGTTTCTGGTTATTCGTAACTATTTTTCTCGTCGATTCTAACTATATTTCAAAAATCATACAAATAGTTGCAAATAACTGTATAATAGTTACGAATTACCATAAATCTGAAATTTCTGGTAAATGTCAACTAGAAATTTTACATTAGCTTTGACAAATTAATAGTCAAAAAATATTTATTTTAACTATTAAGTTGTCATATTCTTACAAAAATACAGAAATTCGGAAATTAACTAGAAAATAGTTAATAATGACTATAAGCAACTATTTTCTAGTCATTTTGTTAACCATGATGTAACATTTTTTCTAGTTAAATTTCATTAGATATATAGTAATATTTTCTGGTATTGTCTAACACTTCGAATGAAATGATTAAAAAAAATCCGGATGACTAGAATTCTGGTCACTTTCAACCACACTTAACCATATTTCTCGTCATATTGATAGCTACACCTAAGTAGTTAACTAGAAATCTGGTCAAGTTCAATGAGAATTCTAGTCATTTAAGCATAAGAATGTTATTCTATGCCAACTATTTCTATATATTTCTACGTAATAGATGGTCCGTTATAGTTACCCAAATTACATTTTATATTATAATGCGAACGATTTCACCGGTTGTGTTTGCGTTATTAGGATCGCGTGTGTATTATTGGTTGTATGGGTGGTAGCAATGGGCTTTGCTAATACATATGAAAACATTCTAACTGTTTATATGGTCTTTAATGACTAGAATTCTGGTTACTTTCAACTATTTTAACCATAATTTAGTCAATTTTAACTAGTCTTCTAATCATATAATAGGAAAGATCAAGTGAAAATCGAAATTTATTCAGTTTCTCGTGATACTTCATTGTGGCGTGACTTTCGTGTTGATTAAATTTTTGAGCAGTTAATTTATAATAATTGAAGTGTTGACTGTGGTAATTGGATATAGATATATAATATCTATACCAGTGAAAGCAACTGTAAAGTGTTTAAAGTTAAAATTTAAATAATATTATATATATAGTTTTACCTAGCGCTTTGGAAAATTTTTTTTATTGGAACAATGAATCCTGGTGCAGAAAGTTCAATTCTCAACGAGCTTTATAGAGATGTGTGTTACTAATAGATGTAAAAAGTACTTTTCTTCTTATAAGTTTCCTAACTTTTAGCTCCAGTGTGAAGAGACAACGACAGATAAAATAACGTATTCGGACAGTGATATAAACCGATTCGAATTCAATGAAAGTACAGACGGCGTAATTACTTTAGTACTTTCTGAAAATGAAGTGACAAAAGAAGTTGATTGTGACCAATTAAAAAAAATTTTGACTGATTGGAGCCTTGAATTTCTTTATGACAAATTTGTTGGTAAGTACTTCAAAGATTATATTACAATTTTGCATATTGAATTGTTTTAAATATCTGATTAGCATCTAATTTTTTTATTAATATATATGCAACAACGTGAGCACTCCGCGTCTTCAGGTGGTCTTATCTAGAAATAACAATAGTAAGCCATGTCAAATATTTAAAATTTTTGTACTACTTACGTAAACATTATTAATTATAGCAATTATTTTTTTAAAAAATACAAAGAAGAAGCGAAACAATAATAAATTCACATTTAAACGAAGAACACTGCAATTTAAACAATATAATAAATTATTAACATGAACATATGTATGAATATGTTATTAATTTATTATTGTTTCGCCCCTTCTTTGTATTTCTTTCAAAACGTAATTGCTATAATTAATAATTTTTACGTAAATACTTAGTACAAAAATTGTAATTTGTTGCCAAAGCTTACTATTATTACTAATAGATAAGACCACCTGAAGACACGGCGGAGTGCTCACCCATAAAACGTTGTCACATATTTATTAATAAAAAAAATTAAACACTAATCTGTAGTTTGTTGCCTAAAACAAAGACTTATAGTCCGAGTATTTATCCAACTACATTTTAGTCAAGATGGTTAAGACCGCAACATATATCTGAGCCTTATTCTCCTGAATTCTGCCAATTAAGTGAATACTCGAATTCTAATATTCTTTTATTTCTTTTCTACTTTCTGCATTAATTTTAATAGTATATTCCTTTTACAGAAAGCCAAATTGAAACGGACAAAAACTTTATGAAAACATGCGCTGAAGATTGGAATGCTTGTCTTTTAAGATGGGATAGAACTTTCGCCTGCAGAAGTAAATATATAGCATCAGAGCAAGAATCAAGTATTTCGTCAATACTACAAGCCTGGCCTCTCTTCCGGCATAACTTGGGACACACCTTGGTAATAAAATATGGAATGCATTATAATGTGTACACACACTCACTCATATTTACATCTCTACATAGCGAGGATGGCCAAAAAATATTTGTTCTCTCTCATTATTTCCAAAACAATCTGTACTACTTTATTTGTAGACTAAAAGAGGTTTTAATCTTCTTGGTTCTAATTCTGATTCGCTAAGATATATTTATTGAATATATACATATATGTAGGTATATATAATTATATATATATTTTTGTGAGGTAGTGATAGCGAACAAATTTTGTTTTGTCCATGTTCCATATCACTATCAATAAATGTATAACATTTGAATTTATACATACACTTACTATATTGTATAGCACAAAAAAATGCTGATGCTTTTGATATTTCAGATTGACAGAGATTTTACTCAGAAGTACGGCGAAGAGATTTCAATGAGCCTTATAAACAAGTGGCCCGTTCTTATTAATAGCTTTAAACCGGTCCACAATAAAATAAAGGACAAAATTGGCCAAGAGCTACTAAAGCTTTTAAGTAGCAATTCTGAAGAAGGTAACAATTGTTAGCATTTATTTTTAAAGGAAGGACTTTCGAACTTTTTCTTACCTTTTTCAGCTTGCAGAGACGTAATTACAGCTCTACTACTTCACGTGATTTTAAAACCTGTACGGCGCTTACAAATAAAGACACAAGAGGGAAAATCGTACTGGAAACCAGGAATCAAAGCCTCACAAGATAGTTTCTGCACTATTGTGACAAATCATGCTGACGTACTTAAAACTACAGAAGAAAGAGCTAAATTTTATAAAGATCTTGGCTTAAGCTGCCAACCATATATAATTGGTGTTGGTAGTTCTGTATGTAAGTTGACTAATTTTTTTTTTTGTGGTAGATAACATTTTATATAAATTTAAAAATTTCATTAAATGCCTTGATTCTTGTTTTAAGGCCCATTTTATTTTTAATTTAAAATACGCTCTTGAATGTGAACAGGTATGGATATTTCTGGAAAAATATTTTTATAATTTACCTAATACCAAAAACGTTTCCATATCAATTGATAACTTTATAAATAATCTCAGTCAATAGAAAGTTTAAGCTTAAGCTTCATATTGTTACAGTTCAAATTAAATTTCAATAATATTTAAAACTTTAACATGTTTTCGTGTGTTCAGTGCAAAGACCTTTTTACAAATGTAGAAATGCTTGTAGATCATTTAAAATACGTTCACAATATACTCTCTTCTAATTTTATACATTGTGGCCAAGGACACTGCCCTCAAATCTTAGGTAGCTTAAATTCTTTAAAAAAACACCTACTAAGGTTACATCCTAACGGCATTAAAAATCCTAATAACAATTCTGGTTACACATCAATTGAAAGTAATGCAGAAAATAATATAATAGATATATCTCTGCTTCATGAAGATCGTAGCACAAATGTTAACGAGAATAGTCACATAGAAAATATAAGTAATGATAATTTAAAAACAGAAACTGCTTTGGCTTTTTTAACTAAACTACATAGCAAGAACAATCAATCACGAAAAAGTGTCACAGATATAGTATATGATATTAAAGAAAACATACTTGATCCTTTATCATCACAATTAAAAGATATTTTAGTTGTTTTCCCACAGCTAATGTCAATTCGACTGATTGACAAATACAAATAGACTGCGTTCGCAAAGTACAGTTTAATGAAATCTGTCAATTCCTATAATTGACTTTCGAAAGAAAACTGCAATTGCAAACGAGAATCCACGTATGCTGAAAGAAAATATTCTGGTGGAGTGTAGCGGTTAAATAAAAAAGGATAATTTGTCACTCTATTATTCAATTAATTATTTATTGCCACAAATAGTACTAATGACTAAACAAATGTTAAGTTTATGAGAAAATTAATTACGTGCAAAATTCTATTACTATGACAAAATTACTTCCCTCAACTTAGACGTACAAGCTTGGAAACTTCACTTAAAATTCACTGATTCACTGTATGTTTTAAGTATTTAGTAATTAAAGAAAATTCAAATGTACAAAAATTATATTTTTTACTCGAATCTATCTCTTTCTTTTCAATAATAATAACTCAAAAAAATTATGCTTTTCACAATTGCATATCTAAATAAATTTTTCTTTCTGATTCTTAACTAATATATTTACTAGTAGCTGAAAGTAAATAATTATTAGAACTCAAAGTAGATCCAATTTCTGAATTATTATGTTGTGCAAAAACTGACCAAATGGCATATGTTTCACACGATAAATAATTGTTAGAAATGTCGATTTACTTGAGTGAATTAGTTAAAATGGCTGAAAGGACAAGATTAAGAATAGAAATTTCAATCGTTCTTGTTAAATTCATACATGTGTGTATAACCAACACCTGGCATGCAAACACAATGAAATTTAACCCAAATTGAAAATAATAACTAATATGCAAATTTACCTTTAATTTAATTTAAATTTGTCACTATTAAATTTAACCAATAAATTCACTTGAACTCTTGCTGCTGCTGCCTTTCCTTGAACAAAACTTTGACAATTCGATTGTTGAAAACAAATACTAAATTTTTGCTGAACTTTCTATTTCCCTTTTCCTGATGACGATTTGAATTATTTGAACTGTTTGAACTCTTTAACTATTTGCAAATTGTGGGAGGAATGCTACTGCATGTGCTCGCACTTTGACAACTTTGAAAATAAGAAGACAGAATGAAGAATGAACCCCCTTTTTATAGAGAATTTTGTTCCGATTTCATATCCATAAAAATGAATTATGCAAATTTTAGGCTTAATTTGACTATAATGTGTAAATTTGTTGTAGTCATTTGATGTCAAATTACAAATTGCATTTTTTGACATCTTTCCCATAGAAATCCCTTTTAATTTCACGTAATTATGATAAGTTTTCCGAATCTGTGCTATAACTTATCGATACGCCATCTTTTAGTTCGATTTACAAAATTCCTCTCATAATTCATTTTCGTTCATCTTTATTCGTGTCCTTTTCACACCTTTGTGTCTCTTTCGCACTTATTGGTGCAAAGGGAAATTCGAAAATTCGCGAATATTCCGTAAACCGTGAAAAATTACGCGACGCGAACGCGCCCATTCGATTCTGCGTCTCTTTTCACCCCGGGGTGATATGTCAAACATCGCGAGAGTATGAAGTTAGTATGAATTAAGTGTTAAATTCAATATTTGTGTCTATCCCAGTTATTCATCGCGGGAATTACACAGTGTACTACAGGTAAGTGCATAAATTTATTTGTTTTATGTATTAATTATATATTTTTGCCTTTCTTTCTCGTCTGGCATCTGTCAAGGTGAATCTATTTGCAAATTTCACCTAAGATATCTATGCATTAATTGTAAAAGGTACTTAAATTATGTGTACGTACCTAGTACGTTCTTATTTATATGCTTTTATGTTGTAGAACATAAATTAATTGCATTTGCATGGTGCCTATATGGTGCTATGTATATACATACAACTTGTTATTGTTGTTTATTTCTTTATTTCAATAGTATATTTATCCTTGAAGTTCATATTTTTAATCATTTTATTTATTTCAGGTCGTCGTGGGACCTTTGCATCTGTTGACACGCCAGATGCTGGTAAGATTTTTGTTTTTTTAAATTAATCTAATTATTTCCTTTGTAGGTTGGTCGAACATTCTCCCCCCTGTTGAACAGCCATGTTCAACCGTTTTTTGATTTGTTGTATACCTCGTTTGTGGTACTTGAAAAATCGCAGCTCTCCATCAGCAAGCACTCGCAGGCGTACCTGATAACGATCTGGTAGGTTGATTGTCTTCTCTCTATTGCGACGTTTTTGGATGTCGTAGAAATTAATTCTTTTAATTGTGTCTTTTAATAGGAAGATGTCCACCTTCTCCCGAGTTCTAAACCGCTGGAAGGAGTTCTCGATTCTCGTCTCCGCTTCTTTGATCGTTGTAGTGAGCAAGAGTCTCTGCAAGTCGTTGACCTGGGCGCCGTTGATGATTGCAGGGTCCTGCATGACTGGCTTCGTCTGTGGAGTATCCCCTTCTATAGCGTTGTAGGGTTTCGCCGTCCGGGACAAGTCCTGCTTGGTGGAACCTCCAGTCATTGATGACGTAGCTGGTCTTTCTGGATTCTGCGTAACTTGTGTAGATGAAGCAGCTGTTCCTTGAACTTCTGGTTCCGAGTCTGCAGTGGCCTCGACAATATCGGACCATAAGCTGTTAAATTCGCTTAGGTCATATGCAGGCGCATTGCGAGGACTACCAGGCAGAGAAAAGTTGAAGTTTAAGTCATCATAGATATCTAAAATATCTTGATCAACTGTAAATTCGGACATCTGTAAATAAAATCTAATAAGTAAATGTTTTTGTTTTAGGGGGACAACACAACATTTAACAGATGTGTTAGTTTTACACATATTTGTTAATTAATTCAACGGTAACCTACAAATCTTGTTGATAGGCCTGACAAATGTACTTGTCTGTGTTTTGATTCTGACGACACGAACTAGTCCATCAGCTCCTGGGTGTACTTCTTCAATAATACCTAATGGCCAAGTGGTTGGGGCAGCATTGTCAACTTTCAATAACACCACCTCTCCTTTGCAGATGTTAAGTTCTGGTTGAAACCATTTTGGTCTATTCTGGAGTTGGTTCAAGTAATCCTTAGACCAATGGTTCCAGAACTTTTGTATCATGTGTTGCACACTTTTCCATCGACTGGAGTGTGTTACATCGTCCATATTCAGATTTGGCTCTGGAATGGCGTTAAGCGATTGTCCTATCAAAAAGTGTCCAGGAGTCAGAACAAGTTGATCACTTGGATCATTGTTAACTCGGCATAAGGGCCTTGAATTTAAACAGGCTTCTATCTGGGTTAATAGTGTAACATATTCCTCAAATGTGAGGCTCGAGTTGCCAATAGATCTTCGCAGGTGGTATTTGATAGATTTGACACCTGATTCCCACAATCCTCCAAAATGAGGAGCTGCTGGTGGATTCATGTGCCATGAAATGGATTTGTCTGCCAAATATTCAGCAGCTTGTGGCCATGCTTGCTTGATTGCTTGTTGCAGTTCTTTATCTAATATTATTTTGCCGCCAACGAAATTAGTGCCACAATCTGAATAGATTTCTGTGCACAAACCTCTTCTGCTAACGAACCTCTTCAAGGCTGCAATGAAAGCCTCTGATGTCATGTCAGACACCAGCTCAATATGTACAGCCTTCGTTGCCATACATATAAAAATACAAAAATATGCCTTTTGGACTTTGGCATTTCTTAACTTTGATGATTTGACCATTACAGGTCCAGCATAATCAATCCCAATTCTCGAGAATGGTCTCGTTATATTCACTCTTGCTGATGGTAGATTGCCCATTTGTTGTGTCATAGATGCTTGACGCTGTTTAAAACAGGTAATACATCTATGCAATCGAGATGTGATGCAACGTCTTCCATCCAAAATCCATACAGAATTGCGTATAGTATTTAACACTAATGACGTATTGCCATGTAATGTTTCCAAGTGTACTTTATCAATGTATATCCACGTAACATGATGATCACGAGGTAATATAACTGGATGTTTTCTATCGTATGAGACCAAGGCGTGCTCTAATCGTCCACCTACTCGTATCAATCCATCTCTATCGAGCATGGGATTGAGTCTAATAATTTTGCTCTGTTTTGATAGTGGTCGGTGTTGCACTAGGTCTTGATACTCCTTTGTGAATGCTGTCTGTTGCACCAGTTTGAATATTGTCTTTTGTGCCTTAGTATACTCACTGCTAGTTAGCACATTGACTCTTTTATTGTTAGGATTCCTGCAGTTGTGGATGAAGCGTTGTATAAGTGCTGTAATACGCACTAGACGTGTAAATGAAGAATACTTCAGAAGAATGTTGTCTTCTAAGTTTATCAAAAAACTAGTTACTGTTGGTGTTTTTTCTTCTAATGTTGTTGATTCTGTAACTTCATAATTATTTGGCCACTTATCTGGTGGTTGTAGTAACCATGTGGGACCGTGCCACCATGATTCATTATGAAGCAATTGATTTGCTGAAATGCCACGTGAAGCCAAATCAGCTGGGTTGTAGATTGAAGCAATGTGTCGCCATTGTTTGAATTTCAATGTTTCTTGTATTTCTGCAACCCGATTTGCGATATAAATCTTCCATTTGGATGGATGATCCTTTAGCCATTGTAAAACGATTTGCGAGTCGGTCCATGTTATTATAGGAATGTCTTGTACCTGCATTCCTTGGATTATAACTTTCATTAATCTTGTGAGTAGCAGCGCACCATTTAATTCCAAACGTGGAATTGTAGTTGGCTTAAGGGGTGCTACCTTTGTTTTGGCGGTTACCAGATGCGAAGTAATCTCGCCATTGACGTGCTCTACCCTTAGGTAGATTGCTGCTGCATAAGCTTTGGATGATGCATCACAGAATCCATGCAGTTGCATACGTAGCCCTGTAGAATATTGAATCCATCTTGGAATTCGTAATTGTTCTAACACTTGCAAGTTTTCTGTGAACTTTGTCCAGGATTTCTGGATATTTTCTGAGACTGGTTCATCCCATGATGAACCTGTTATCCAAAGACCTTGCATTAGGATCTTTGCTTCTATTATGATTGGAGCCAGCCAGCCTATAGGATCGTATAATGATGCGATCTGCGACAAGATGATCCGTTTGGTAAATGCTAAAGGTTTTGTGAATGGTTTGATTATAAAAGTAAAATAATCTTCCTTAGGAAACCATTTGATTCCTAATGTTTTAATGGATTCGGTGTTCGAAAATATCAATGAGTTTTTTAACTCAATGTGATCTGCAGGCAGATCTTGTAGTAATTCGCAAACATTACTGGCCCATTTCCTTAGCTTGAAACCAGCTGATGTCATCATTTGGATCAGTTGTTGCTGCAATTCCTTTGCCTTCGACAAGTCATCAGCGCCAGATAAGAGATCGTCTACATAAAAATTCGTATAAACTGCTTCTGCTGCTAAAGGCAGGCTAAAGGTCCTAATTGCCAAATAAGGAGCTGATGTTGTACCAAATGTCACCGTTTTCAGTTGATAATCCTGTATTACACCTGTTGTGGGATTCCGCCATACTATTCTTTGGAAAGTTCGATGGTCAGGATGCATTTCTATCATGCGATACATTTTCTCAATATCTGCATTCATGACAACCTTAAACTTTCTCCAGGTGAGTAATGTGTTGTATAATGTTGGCTGCAGTGTAGGTCCCTTTAACAGATGTTGGTTAAGAGACCTACCGTTAGTTGTTTTAGCCGATGCATCAAACACAACACGTAACTTCGTGGTCGAGCTGTCTTTAAATACAGCATGATGTGGAATATAATAATGTTGCTCATCATTATAAGGCGGGTTTACTGGTTCCATGTGACCTAGTTCGATGTACTCATCTAAACACCTTTCATATTCCAGTTTGAATTCAGGTTTTCTTAGAAATTGCCTTTGCAAATGTTCAAAACACTGAATTGCTTGATGTCTAGAATTACCTAATCTTGGCGTCATGTTGTTTATGAAAGGTAATTTGACCTGATATCTTCCTGATTCTAGACGTGCGAATGTGTCTTGGAAGATGTCTTGACACAGTGTTTCTTCTTGTGATAGAATTGGCTTTGAAGAAACTTCTTCTATTTCCCAAAACTGCCGAAGTTGTGTATCTATATTATCTGTAGTAGCCATGAATGTCTGTACTGAATCATCATTTACTACATCTTCAGTTGTTCCAATTAGTATCCAACCAAACATTGTATTGATTGCTGTTGGACCTTTGTTTGAACTACGTACAATACCTTCTTGTACGATTCTAGCATAAACCTTGGCACCTAATAAAGCGTCTATTTTGCCAGGCTTCCAGTAAGTGGGATCTGCTAGCTCTAAGTTGTCTAAGTGTTGATAGCTTTCCTTTGTGATTGGTGTTGTTGGTAAACTATCAGTGACTTTGTTGATGATCAGGAAGTTTTCTTCTATTGCTGTCTCATTTGATCCGCAAGATTGTAACTTAAGCTTCGTTTGCTTGTTCACGTTACTCATTGGGCTTTTGTTCAACCCTGTTACAACTACTAATGTTTCCTTACAATTAGCTTGTAACCTATGGGATGCAGATTGTGTTATGAATGAACACTCTGATCCAGGATCAATTAAACATCGCAATATCAGTGGTTTTCCATTTGCTCCTTGAGCCTTCACCAACGCTGTGGATAGTAATGCCGACGATCGCTCCCTATTCATATAGGTCTGAGTGATTTGTGAGCCTCCAGTGCCTTGTCTGTTGCATGACTTTCCTTGTATGCAATCATTACTATCGCTGTTGTTTTGTTGAACTCGATTTACCTTGTCTTCGCTTTCAACTGATCTAGAATGAAGATTTTTTGCCTCTCCATCCTTCTGGTGTAACCTGTTTGCAGTTACGTCTTGGTGTAACCTGTTTGCAGTTACATCCTCATGAATTGTCGTGTGATGTCTTTGTTTGCACTTAAGACATCGATGACGACTGTTGCATTCTTTAAGTGAATGTTTCTTAGACAAACAATTATAGCAGTGGCCATTTGACTTGATGAACCACTTTCTACTTTTGATGTCCATTTTCTGATACTTCTTACAGTTTTGAAGAAGATGCTTGTCATTACACGCTGAACATTTCATATTCACTACGTATAATGGCTTTGTTGATTCAACTACATGGTATGTCTTGGTCGTAGTTGGTTTGGATCCACTCTTGGCATGACTTGTTCTGGGCGCCAGAGTATCCGTAAGTGCTTCTAATATTTTCAAACGATTGTCTAAGAACGAGCTGAACTGTCTGTATTTAGGAAGCTCTTGTGATGCTCCCTGATGTTCTTCCCAAAGTCTCAATGTTATGAAGGGAAGCTTCTGAACTATCAAATAAATAAGTAGCACATCCCATGTTGATATGTCTACTTGTAGGCTCTTTAGTTGTTGCAGACATTCCTCTGAAGTGTCGATTAAGGATTTTAAACCAGCTGTAGTCTCTATATTTAATTTTGACTGACTTGTCAGTATCTTTAATTGATGATTGACTAATATCTTTTTGTTTTCGTACCTTGCCTTTAGTTTGTTCCAGGCAGGTAAGTAGTCCTCATTTGTTATAGGAGTATGTCGTAGTAGTTTTTCCGCATCTCCTATTAAGGAACCTTTCAAATAATACAGTTTTTGAACGTCTTTCAAACTTGTATTATTGTGTACTACAGCGACGTAAAGATCATGAAAAGAACGCCAGCCATCATAATCACCATTATATTTTGGCAATGTGATCTTAGGAAGAATGTTTTGTTGTTGTTCCACACGTGTTTGTTGTGTTAACAAGAGTGTGGAATCTGTCAGCTCTGTTGTAGGATTAATTGCATCATATAATGTACCTATATAATTGCAATAAATTGTCTCTAATTTGCTAAATGTGTCATCGGAAATATATTTCAGCGTGCTTTCTGGTGGGGTTTCGAGGATAAATTCGTTGATCAATTGGTCGATTTTCTCATACTCGAGCCATGTTCTCCTTATCTCTGAGAGTTTTGCTTCATAGAAACCCTTTGATCGGGTCTCTGATATTGTTTGTTTGCCATTATCAATAGATTTAATCAGGCGATTTCTTATTGCCCGTTCCTTGTTTAATAACCCCTTTACGTCTGCCATTATTGATTGAAATCAAATTCGAGTAAAGAAATGAAAATAAATATTATTTTGCTACGCTATCTATGTGTGAATCAATGAACTAAATTAATTGAAATTTCTTGCTTATAAACGTAGACTACCGAAATCTGACGTTCTCGCGTATAAACGTAGCTCAATAATTAAGTGAGTAGAGCGACTCCTGGATGGAACCACCAAAATGTTTTCCCACAGCTAATGTCAATTCGACTGATTGACAAATACAAATAGACTGCGTTCGCAAAGTACAGTTTAATGAAATCTGTCAATTCCTATAATTGACTTTCGAAAGAAAACTGCAATTGCAAACGAGAATCCACGTATGCTGAAAGAAAATATTCTGGTGGAGTGTAGCGGTTAAATAAAAAAGGATAATTTGTCACTCTATTATTCAATTAATTATTTATTGCCACAAATAGTACTAATGACTAAACAAATGTTAAGTTTATGAGAAAATTAATTACGTGCAAAATTCTATTACTATGACAAAATTACTTCCCTCAACTTAGACGTACAAGCTTGGAAACTTCACTTAAAATTCACTGATTCACTGTATGTTTTAAGTATTTAGTAATTAAAGAAAATTCAAATGTACAAAAATTATATTTTTTACTCGAATCTATCTCTTTCTTTTCAATAATAATAACTCAAAAAAAATTATGCTTTTCACAATTGCATATCTAAATAAATTTTTCTTTCTGATTCTTAACTAATATATTTACTAGTAGCTGAAAGTAAATAATTATTAGAACTCAAAGTAGATCCAATTTCTGAATTATTATGTTGTGCAAAAACTGACCAAATGGCATATGTTTCACACGATAAATAATTGTTAGAAATGTCGATTTACTTGAGTGAATTAGTTAAAATGGCTGAAAGGACAAGATTAAGAATAGAAATTTCAATCGTTCTTGTTAAATTCATACATGTGTGTATAACCAACACCTGGCATGCAAACACAATGAAATTTAACCCAAATTGAAAATAATAACTAATATGCAAATTTACCTTTAATTTAATTTAAATTTGTCACTATTAAATTTAACCAATAAATTCACTTGAACTCTTGCTGCTGCTGCCTTTCCTTGAACAAAACTTTGACAATTCGATTGTTGAAAACAAATACTAAATTTTTGCTGAACTTTCTATTTCCCTTTTCCTGATGACGATTTGAATTATTTGAACTGTTTGAACTCTTTAACTATTTGCAAATTGTGGGAGGAATGCTACTGCATGTGCTCGCACTTTGACAACTTTGAAAATAAGAAGACAGAATGAAGAATGAACCCCCTTTTTATAGAGAATTTTGTTCCGATTTCATATCCATAAAAATGAATTATGCAAATTTTAGGCTTAATTTGACTATAATGTGTAAATTTGTTGTAGTCATTTGATGTCAAATTACAAATTGCATTTTTTGACATCTTTCCCATAGAAATCCCTTTTAATTTCACGTAATTATGATAAGTTTTCCGAATCTGTGCTATAACTTATCGATACGCCATCTTTTAGTTCGATTTACAAAATTCCTCTCATAATTCATTTTCGTTCATCTTTATTCGTGTCCTTTTCACACCTTTGTGTCTCTTTCGCACTTATTGGTGCAAAGGGAAATTCGAAAATTCGCGAATATTCCGTAAACCGTGAAAAATTACGCGACGCGAACGCGCCCATTCGATTCTGCGTCTCTTTTCACCCCGGGGTGATATGTCAAACATCGCGAGAGTATGAAGTTCGCCGGTTTATTTATGTGCGAAGTGTCAGTCGCGCGCGAGTTTGTTATTTTTGATAAAATTAAGTGTTAAATTCAATATTTGTGTCTATCCCAGTTATTCATCGCGGGAATTACACAGTGTACTACAGGTAAGTGCATAAATTTATTTGTTTTATGTATTAATTATATATTTTTGCCTTTCTTTCTCGTCTGGCATAGATATCTGTCAAGGTGAATCTATTTGCAAATTTCACCTAAGATATCTATGCATTAATTGTAAAAGGTACTTAAATTATGTGTACGTACCTAGTACGTTCTTATTTATATGCTTTTATGTTGTAGAACATAAATTAATTGCATTTGCATGGTGCCTATATGGTGCTATGTATATACATACAACTTGTTATTGTTGTTTATTTCTTTATTTCAATAGTATATTTATCCTTGAAGTTCATATTTTTAATCATTTTATTTATTTCAGGTCGTCGTGGGACCTTTGCATCTGTTGACACGCCAGATGCTGGTAAGATTTTTGTTTTTTTAAATTAATCTAATTATTTCCTTTGTAGGTTGGTCGAACATAGTTAACGATAAATGTTGTATAAAAGACAGTCTTTCGCAGGTAATAGAATTCATTGATTCTTTTTTTAACGATATAGATACAGATTTTAGATATTCATTTACAGTGGACAATTTTTGACAGACACTTAAAACAACACATTTTTTTCTTAATAGTAATAATTAATACGAGTAATGATTAAGCAGTACTACTTTAGAACGATATTTATATATATAAATGCAAATAAAAAGATTTTTCTTTAACATACAGCATTTCATTAAATTGAAAAAGTTTTAAGTTTCAGGATTTACTAAGATTTTTCCATAATTCGCTGATTTTGAGCAAAACAATTGCCTTACCCAGATGTATAGTCAGAATGATGACTATAAATTCAGTTACTATATGACTATATATTATGTTGACCATAATTATGTCAAAGATCACAATAAATTGTAGTTGAAAATAACCATGGGCATTGTCATATAAGATACTAGATTTCTAGTGGAAAGTAACTACAAATCTAGTTAAAATACTGGAATAATAGTTACACATATATTGACTACATTCTGTGGTCACATGTAGCTAGAACTTTGTTGAAAGTGACTACAACTGTAGTCAAAACATAGATAACTATACTTTATGATCAAAATTGACTAGAAGTAACTATTTTTCTGGTTATCCCATATTGAACCATAAAAATAGTTAAAAAATTGTCATTTTTGACTAGAAATTTCTCTGGGTGCATGCTTTTTTGCGAAATTTCGATTAAAATATTTTGTCGCTGATTTTAACGAATGAGCACTCGTTGGAAGCGGAATAATGAGAGGAATATAACAGTAAAATATTTCTGACCGAGAATTCCTAGGTTCAAAAATATGTCACAAAAACTCTTCGTGTGTGGCCTGATTTCTGGTGACCTTTCCTATGCAGTTTTTTTGGTGTATTTTAAAAACTAGACATTTATTTAGCAAAATTCCTTTTTAGATCGCTTTGTATTCCTTTCCTCGTTAAAATAAGCCCTCAATCGTCAATATCGGTGACAAGGTATTTTTGTAATGAAAAAAGTGCAAAGGCTATATTCCATGCTTTTTTGCGAAATTTCGATTAAAATAGTTTGTCACTGATTTTAATGAATGAGCACTCGTTTTACGCGGAATAATGAGAGGAATATAACAGTAAAATATTTCTGACCGAGAATTCCTAGGTTCAAAAATATGTCACAAAAACTCTTCGTGTGTGGCCTGATTTCTGGTGACCTTTCCTATGCAGTTTTTTTGGTCTATTTTTAAAAACTAGACATTTATTTAGCAAAATTCCTTTTTACATCACTTTGTATTCCTTTCCTCGTTAAAATAAGCCCTCAATCGGCAATATCGGTGACAAAGTATTTTTGTAATGAAAAAAGTGCAAAGGCTGTAGTCCATGCTTTTTTGCGAAATTTCGATTAAAATATTTTGTCACTGATTTTAACGAATGAGCACTCGTTAGACGCGGAATAATGAGAGGAATATAACAGTAAAATATTTCTGACCGAGAATTCCTAGGTTCAAAAATATGTCACAAAAACTCTTCGTGTGTGGCCTGATTTCTGGTGACCTTTCCTATGCAGTTTTTTTGGTGTATTTTAAAAACTAGACATATATTTAGCAAAATTCCTTTTTAGATCGCTTTGTATTCCTTTCCTCGTTAAAATAAGCCCTCAATCGTCAATATCGGTGACAAGGTATTTTTGTAATGAAAAAAGTGCAAAGGCTATAGTCCATGCTTTTTTGCGAAATTTCGATTAAAATATTTTGTCACTGATTTTAACGAATGAGCACTCGTTGGACGCGGAATAATGAGAGGAATATAACAGTAAAATATTTCTGACCGAGAATTCCTAGGTTCAAAAATATGTCACAAAAACTCTTCGTGTGTGGCCTGATTTCTGGTGACCTTTCCTATGCAGTTTTTTTGGTCTATTTTAAAAACTAGACATTTATTTAGCAAAATTCCTTTTTACATCGCTTTGTATTCCTTTCCTCGTTAAAATAAGCCCTCAATCGTCAATATCGGTGACAAGGTATTTTTGTAATGAAAAAAGTGCAAAGGGTATATATAGTCCATGCTTTTTTTGCGAAATTTCGATTAAAATATTTTGTCACTGATTTTAACGAATGAGCACTCGTTGGACGCGGAATAATGAGAGGAATATAACAGTAAAATATTTCTGACCGAGAATTCCTAGGTTCAAAAATATGTCACAAAAACTCTTCGTGTGTGGCCTGATTTCTGGTGACCTTTCCTATGCAGTTTTTTTGGTCTATTTTAAAAACTTGACCTTTATTTAGCAAAATTCCTTTTTACATCGCTTTGTATTCCTTTCCTCGTTAAAATAAGCCCTCAATCGTCAATATCGGTGACAAGGTATTTTTGTAATAAAAAAAGTGCAAAGGCTATAGTCCATGCTTTTTTGCGAAATTTCGATTAAAATATTTTGTCACTGATTTTAACGAATGAGCACTCGTTGGACGTGGAATAATGAGAGAAATATAACAGTAAAATATTTCTGACCGAGAATTCCTAGGTTCAAAAATATGTCACAAAACTCTTCGTGTGTGGCCTGATTTCTTGTGACCCTTCCTATGCAGTTTTTTTGGTCTATTTTAAAAACTAGACATTTATTTAGCAAAATTCCTTTTTACATCGCTTTGTATTCCTTTCCTCGTTAAAATAAGCCCTCAATCGTCAATATCGGTGACAAGGTATTTTTGTAATGAAAATAGTGCAAAGGCTATAGTCCATGCTTTTTTGCGAAATTTCGATTAAAATATTTTGTCACTGATTTTAACGAATGAGCACTCGTTGGACGCGGAATAATGAGAGGAATATAACAGTAAAATATTTCTGACCGAGAATTCCTAGGTTCAAAAATATGTCACAAAAACTCTTCGTGTGTGGCCCGATTTCTGGTGACCTTTAATATGCAGTTTTTTTGGTCTATTTTAAAAACTAGCCTTTATTTAGCAAAATTCCTTTTTACATCGCTTTGTATTCCTTTCCTCGTTAAAATAAGCCCTCAATCGTCAATATCGGTGACAAGGTATTTTTGTAATGAAAAAAGTGCAAAGGCTATAGTCCATGCTTTTTTTGCGAAATTTCGGTTAAAATATTTTGTCACTGATTTTAACGAATGAGCACTCGTTGGACGCGGAATAATGAGAGGAATATAACAGTAAAATACTTCTGACCGAGAATTCCTAGGTTCAAAAATATGTCACAAAAACTCTTCGTGTGTGGCCTGATTTCTGGTGACCTTTCCTATGCAGTTTTTTTGGTCTATTTTAAAAACTAGACATTTATTTAGCAAAATTCCTTTTTACATCGCTTTGTACTCTTTTCCTCGTTAAAATAAGCCCTCAATCGTCAATATCGGTGACAAGTATTTTTGTAATGAAAAAAGTGCAAAGGCTATAGTCCATGCTTTTTTGCGAAATTTCGATTAAAATATTTTGTCACTGATTTTAACGAATGAGCGCTCGTTGGACGCGGAATAATGAGAGAAATATAACAGTAAAATATTTCTGACCGAGAATTCCTAGGTTCAAAAATATGTCACAAAACTCTTCGTGTGTGGCCTGATTTCTTGTGACCTTTCCTATGCAGTTTTTTTGGTCTATTTTAAAAACTAGACATTTATTTAGCAAAATTCCTTTTTACATCGCTTTGTATTCCTTTCCTCGTTAAAATAAGCCCTCAATCGTCAATATCGGTGACAAGGTATTTTTGTAATGAAAAAAGTGCAAAGGCTATAGTCCATGCTTTTTTGCGAAATTTCGATTAAAATACTTTGTCACTGATTTTAACGAATGAGCACTCGTTGGACGCGGAATAATGAGAGGAATATAACAGTAAAATATTTCTGACCGAGAATTCCTAGGTTCAAAAATATGTCACAAAAACTCTTCGTGTGTGGCCTGATTTCTGGTGAACTTTCCTATGCAGTTTTTTTGGTCTATTTTAAAAACTAGACATTTATTTAGCAAAATTCCTTTTTACATCGCTTTGTATTCCTTTCCTCGTTAAAATAAGCCCTCAATTGTCAATATCGGTGACAAGGTATTTTTGTAATGAAAAAAGTGCAAAGGCTATAGTCCATGCTTTTTTGCGAAATTTCGATTAAAATATTTTGTCACTGATTTTAACGAATGAGCACTCGTTGGACGCGGAATAATGAGAGAAATATAACAGTAAAATATTTCTGACCGAGAATTCCTAGGTTCAAAAATATGTCACAAAAACTCTTCGTGTGTGGCCTGATTTCTGGTGACCTTTCCTATGCAGCTTTTTTGGTCTATTTTAAAAACTGGACATTTATTTAGCAAAATTCCTTTTTACATCGCTTTGTATTCCTTTCCTCGTTAAAATAAGCCCTCAATCGTCAATATCGGTGACAAGGTATTTTTGTAATGAAAAAAGTGCAAAGGCTATAGTCCATGCTTTTTTGCGAAATTTCGATTAAAATATTTTGTCGCTGATTTTAACGAATGAGCACTCGTTGGACGCGGAATAATGAGAGGAATATAACAGTAAAATATTTCTGACCGAGAATTCCTAGGTTCAAAAATATGTCACAAAAACTCTTCGTGTGTGGCCTGATTTCTGGTGACCTTTCCTATGCAGTTTTTTTGGTCTATTTTAAAAACTAGACATTTATTTAGCAAAATTCCTTTTTACATCGCTTTGTATTCCTTTCCTCGTTAAAATAAGCCCTCAATCGTCAATATCGGTGACAAGGTATTTTTGTAATGAAAAAAGTGCAAAGGCTATATATAGTCCATGCTTTTTTTGCGAAATTTCGATTAAAATATTTTGTCACTGATTTTAACGAATGAGCACTCGTTGGACGCGGAATAATGAGAGGAATATAACAGTAAAATATTTCTGACCGAGAATTCCTAGGTTCAAAAATATGTCACAAAAACTCTTCGTGTGTGGCCTGATTTCTGGTGACCTTTCCTATGCAGTTTTTTTGGTGTATTTTAAAAACTAGACATATATTTAGCAAAATTCCTTTTTAGATCGCTTTGTATTCCTTTCCTCGTTAAAATAAGCCCTCAATCGTCAATATCGGTGACAAGGTATTTTTGTAATGAAAAAAGTGCAAAGGCTATAGTCCATGCTTTTTTGCGAAATTTCGATTAAAATATTTTGTCACTGATTTTAACGAATGAGCACTCGTTGGACGCGGAATAATGAGAGGAATATAACAGTAAAATATTTCTGACCGAGAATTCCTAGGTTCAAAAATATGTCACAAAAACTCTTCGTGTGTGGCCTGATTTCTGGTGACCTTTCCTATGCAGTTTTTTTGGTCTATTTTAAAAACTAGACATTTATTTAGCAAAATTCCTTTTTACATCGCTTTGTATTCCTTTCCTCGTTAAAATAAGCCCTCAATCGTCAATATCGGTGACAAGGTATTTTTGTAATGAAAAAAGTGCAAAGGCTATATATAGTCCATGCTTTTTTTGCGAAATTTCGATTAAAATATTTTGTCACTGATTTTAACGAATGAGCACTCGTTGGACGCGGAATAATGAGAGGAATATAACAGTAAAATATTTCTGACCGAGAATTCCTAGGTTCAAAAATATGTCACAAAAACTCTTCGTGTGTGGCCTGATTTCTGGTGACCTTTCCTATGCAGTTTTTTTGGTGTATTTTAAAAACTAGACATATATTTAGCAAAATTCCTTTTTAGATCGCTTTGTATTCCTTTCCTCGTTAAAATAAGCCCTCAATCGTCAATATCGGTGACAAGGTATTTTTGTAATGAAAAAAGTGCAAAGGCTATAGTCCATGCTTTTTTGCGAAATTTCGATTAAAATATTTTGTCACTGATTTTAACGAATGAGCACTCGTTGGACGCGGAATAATGAGAGGAATATAACAGTAAAATATTTCTGACCGAGAATTCCTAGGTTCAAAAATATGTCACAAAAACTCTTCGTGTGTGGCCTGATTTCTGGTGACCTTTCCTATGCAGTTTTTTTGGTCTATTTTAAAAACTAGACATTTATTTAGCAAAATTCCTTTTTACATCGCTTTGTATTCCTTTCCTCGTTAAAATAAGCCCTCAATCGTCAATATCGGTGACAAGGTATTTTTGTAATGAAAAAAGTGCAAAGGCTATATATAGTCCATGCTTTTTTTGCGAAATTTCGATTAAAATATTTTGTCACTGATTTTAACGAATGAGCACTCGTTGGACGCGGAATAATGAGAGGAATATAACAGTAAAATATTTCTGACCGAGAATTCCTAGGTTCAAAAATATGTCACAAAAACTCTTCGTGTGTGGCCTGATTTCTGGTGACCTTTCCTATGCAGTTTTTTTGGTCTATTTTAAAAACTTGATCTTTATTTAGCAAAATTCCTTTTTACATCGCTTTGTATTCCTTTCCTCGTTAAAATAAGCCCTCAATCGTCAATATCGGTGACAAGGTATTTTTGTAATGAAAAAAGTGCAAAGGCTATAGTCCATGCTTTTTTGCGAAATTTCGATTAAAATATTTTGTCACTGATTTTAACGAATGAGCACTCGTTGGACGTGGAATAATGAGAGAAATATAACAGTAAAATATTTCTGACCGAGAATTCGTAGGTTCAAAAATATGTCACAAAACTCTTCGTGTGTGGCCTGATTTCTGGTGACCTTTCCTATGCAGCTTTTTTGGTCTATTTTAAAAACTGGACATTTATTTAGCAAAATTCCTTTTTACATCGCTTTGTATTCCTTTCCTCGTTAAAATAAGCCCTCAATCGTCAATATCGGTGACAAGGTATTTTTGTAATGAAAAAAGTGCAAAGGCTATAGTCCATGCTTTTTTGCGAAATTTCGATTAAAATATTTTGTCGCTGATTTTAACGAATGAGCACTCGTTGGACGCGGAATAATGAGAGGAATATAACAGTAAAATATTTCTGACCGAGAATTCCTAGGTTCAAAAATATGTCACAAAAACTCTTCGTGTGTGGCCTGATTTCTGGTGACCTTTCCTATGCAGTTTTTTTGGTCTATTTTAAAAACTAGACATTTATTTAGCAAAATTCCTTTTTACATCGCTTTGTATTCCTTTCCTCGTTAAAATAAGCCCTCAATCGTCAATATCGGTGACAAGGTATTTTTGTAATGAAAAAAGTGCAAAGGCTATATATAGTCCATGCTTTTTTTGCGAAATTTCGATTAAAATATTTTGTCACTGATTTTAACGAATGAGCACTCGTTGGACGCGGAATAATGAGAGGAATATAACAGTAAAATATTTCTGACCGAGAATTCCTAGGTTCAAATATATGTCACAAAAACTCTTCGTGTGTGGCCTGATTTCTGGTGACCTTTCCTATGCAGTTTTTTTGGTGTATTTTAAAAACTAGACATATATTTAGCAAAATTCCTTTTTAGATCGCTTTGTATTCCTTTCCTCGTTAAAATAAGCCCTCAATCGTCAATATCGGTGACAAGGTATTTTTGTAATGAAAAAAGTGCAAAGGCTATAGTCCATGCTTTTTTGCGAAATTTCGATTAAAATATTTTGTCACTGATTTTAACGAATGAGCACTCGTTGGACGCGGAATAATGAGAGGAATATAACAGTAAAATATTTCTGACCGAGAATTCCTAGGTTCAAAAATATGTCACAAAAACTCTTCGTGTGTGGCCTGATTTCTGGTGACCTTTCCTATGCAGTTTTTTTGGTCTATTTTAAAAACTAGACATTTATTTAGCAAAATTCCTTTTTACATCGCTTTGTATTCCTTTCCTCGTTAAAATAAGCCCTCAATCGTCAATATCGGTGACAAGGTATTTTTGTAATGAAAAAAGTGCAAAGGCTATATATAGTCCATGCTTTTTTTGCGAAATTTCGATTAAAATATTTTGTCACTGATTTTAACGAATGAGCACTCGTTGGACGCGGAATAATGAGAGGAATATAACAGTAAAATATTTCTGACCGAGAATTCCTAGGTTCAAAAATATGTCACAAAAACTCTTCGTGTGTGGCCTGATTTCTGGTGACCTTTCCTATGCAGTTTTTTTGGTCTATTTTAAAAACTTGACCTTTATTTAGCAAAATTCCTTTTTACATCGCTTTGTATTCCTTTCCTCGTTAAAATAAGCCCTCAATCGTCAATATCGGTGACAAGGTATTTTTGTAATGAAAAAAGTGCAAAGGCTATAGTCCATGCTTTTTTGCGAAATTTCGATTAAAATATTTTGTCACTGATTTTAACGAATGAGCACTCGTTGGACGTGGAATAATGAGAGAAATATAACAGTAAAATATTTCTGACCGAGAATTCCTAGGTTCAAAAATATGTCACAAAACTCTTCGTGTGTGGCCTGATTTCTTGTGACCCTTCCTATGCAGTTTTTTTGGTCTATTTTAAAAACTAGACATTTATTTAGCAAAATTCCTTTTTACATCGCTTTGTATTCCTTTCCTCGTTAAAATAAGCCCTCAATCGTCAATATCGGTGACAAGGTATTTTTGTAATGAAAATAGTGCAAAGGCTATAGTCCATGCTTTTTTGCGAAATTTCGATTAAAATATTTTGTCACTGATTTTAACGAATGAGCACTCGTTGGACGCGGAATAATGAGAGGAATATAACAGTAAAATATTTCTGACCGAGAATTCCTAGGTTCAAAAATATGTCACAAAAACTCTTCGTGTGTGGCCCGATTTCTGGTGACCTTTCCTATGCAGTTTTTTTGGTCTATTTTAAAAACTAGCCTTTATTTAGCAAAATTCCTTTTTACATCGCTTTGTATTCCTTTCCTCGTTAAAATAAGCCCTCAATCGTCAATATCGGTGACAAGGTATTTTTGTAATGAAAAAAGTGCAAAGGCTATAGTCCATGCTTTTTTTGCGAAATTTCGGTTAAAATATTTTGTCACTGATTTTAACGAATGAGCACTCGTTGGACGCGGAATAATGAGAGGAATATAACAGTAAAATACTTCTGACCGAGAATTCCTAGGTTCAAAAATATGTCACAAAAACTCTTCGTGTGTGGCCTGATTTCTGGTGACCTTTCCTATGCAGTTTTTTTGGTCTATTTTAAAAACTAGACATTTATTTAGCAAAATTCCTTTTTACATCGCTTTGTACTCCTTTCCTCGTTAAAATAAGCCCTCAATCGTCAATATCGGTGACAAGTATTTTTGTAATGAAAAAAGTGCAAAGGCTATAGTCCATGCTTTTTTGCGAAATTTCGATTAAAATATTTTGTCACTGATTTTAACGAATGAGCGCTCGTTGGACGCGGAATAATGAGAGAAATATAACAGTAAAATATTTCTGACCGAGAATTCCTAGGTTCAAAAATATGTCACAAAACTCTTCGTGTGTGGCCTGATTTCTTGTGACCTTTCCTATGCAGTTTTTTTGGTCTATTTTAAAAACTAGACATTTATTTAGCAAAATTCCTTTTTACATCGCTTTGTATTCCTTTCCTCGTTAAAATAAGCCCTCAATCGTCAATATCGGTGACAAGGTATTTTTGTAATGAAAAAAGTGCAAAGGCTATAGTCCATGCTTTTTTGCGAAATTTCGATTAAAATACTTTGTCACTGATTTTAACGAATGAGCACTCGTTGGACGCGGAATAATGAGAGGAATATAACAGTAAAATATTTCTGACCGAGAATTCCTAGGTTCAAAAATATGTCACAAAAACTCTTCGTGTGTGGCCTGATTTCTGGTGAACTTTCCTATGCAGTTTTTTTGGTCTATTTTAAAAACTAGACATTTATTTAGCAAAATTCCTTTTTACATCGCTTTGTATTCCTTTCCTCGTTAAAATAAGCCCTCAATTGTCAATATCGGTGACAAGGTATTTTTGTAATGAAAAAAGTGCAAAGGCTATAGTCCATGCTTTTTTGCGAAATTTCGATTAAAATATTTTGTCACTGATTTTAACGAATGAGCACTCGTTGGACGCGGAATAATGAGAGAAATATAACAGTAAAATATTTCTGACCGAGAATTCCTAGGTTCAAAAATATGTCACAAAAACTCTTCGTGTGTGGCCTGATTTCTGGTGACCTTTCCTATGCAGCTTTTTTGGTCTATTTTAAAAACTGGACATTTATTTAGCAAAATTCCTTTTTACATCGCTTTGTATTCCTTTCCTCGTTAAAATAAGCCCTCAATCGTCAATATCGGTGACAAGGTATTTTTGTAATGAAAAAAGTGCAAAGGCTATAGTCCATGCTTTTTTGCGAAATTTCGATTAAAATATTTTGTCGCTGATTTTAACGAATGAGCACTCGTTGGACGCGGAATAATGAGAGGAATATAACAGTAAAATATTTCTGACCGAGAATTCCTAGGTTCAAAAATATGTCACAAAAACTCTTCGTGTGTGGCCTGATTTCTGGTGACCTTTCCTATGCAGTTTTTTTGGTGTATTTTAAAAACTAGACATTTATTTAGCAAAATTCCTTTTTAGATCGCTTTGTATTCCTTTCCTCGTTAAAATAAGCCCTCAATCGTCAATATCGGTGACAAGGTATTTTTGTAATGAAAAAAGTGCAAAGGCTATAGTCCATGCTTTTTTGCGAAATTTCGATTAAAATAGTTTGTCACTGATTTTAACGAATGAGCACTCGTTGGACGCAGAATAATGAGAGAAATATAACAGTAAAATACTTCTGACCGAGAATTCTTAGGTTCAAAAATATGTCACAAAAACTCTTCGTGTGTGGCCTGATTTCTGGTGACCTTTCCTATGCAGTTTTTTTGGTCTATTTTAAAAACTAGGCATTTATTTAGCAAAATTCCTTTTTACATCGCTTTGTATTCCTTTCCTCGTTAAAATAAGCCCTCAATCGTCAATATCGGTGATAAGGTATTTTTGTAATGAAAAAAGTGCAAAGGCTATAGTCCATGCTTTTTTGCGAAATTTCGATTAAAATATTTTGTCACTGATTTTAACGAATGAGCACTCGTTGGACGCGGAATAATGAGAGGAATATAACAGTAAAATATTTCTGACCGAGAATTCCTAGGTTCAAAAATATGTCACAAAAACTCTTCGTGTGTGGCCTGATTTCTGGTGACCTTTCCTATGCAGCTTTTTTGGTCTATTTTAAAAACTAGACATTTATTTAGCAAAATTCCTTTTTACATCGCTTTGTATTCCTTTCCTCGTTAAAATAAGCCCTCAATCGTCAATATCGGTGACAAGATATTTTTGTAATGAAAAAAGTGCAAAGGCTATAGTCCATGCTTTTTTGCGAAATTTCGATTAAAATATTTTGTCACTGATTTTAACGAATGAGCACTCGTTGGACGCGGAATAATGAGAGGAATATAACAGTAAAATATTTCTGACCGAGAATTCCTAGGTTCAAAAATATGTCACAAAAACTCTTCGTGTGTGGCCTGATTTCTGGTGACCTTTCCTATGCAGTTTTTTTGGTCTATTTTAAAAACTAGACATTTATTTAGCAAAATTCCTTTTTACATCGCTTTGTATTCCTTTCCTCGTTAAAATAAGCCCTCAATCGTCAATATCGGTGACAAGGTATTTTTGTAATGAAAAAAGTGCAAAGGCTATAGTCCATGCTTTTTTGCGAAATTTCGATTAAAATATTTTGTCACTGATTTTAACGAATGAGCACTCGTTGGACGCGGAATAATGAGAGGAATATAACAGTAAAATATTTCTGACCGAGAATTCCTAGGTTCAAAAATATGTCACAAAAACTCTTCGTGTGTGGCCTGATTTCTGGTGACCTTTCCTATGCAGCTTTTTTGGTCTATTTTAAAAACTGGACATTTATTTAGCAAAATTCCTTTTTACATCGCTTTGTATTCCTTTCCTCGTTAAAATAAGCCCTCAATCGTCAATATCGGTGACAAGGTATTTTTGTAATGAAAAAAGTGCAAAGGCTATAGTCCACACCCAGAAAAATGTTTCTGGTTATTCGTAACTATTTTTCTCGTCGATTCTAACTATATTTCAAAAATCATACAAATAGTTGCATATAACTGTATAATAGTTACGAATTACCATAAATCTGAAATTTCTGGTAAATGTCAACTAGAAATTTTACATTAGCTTTGACAAATTAATAGTCAAAAAATATTTATTTTAACTATTAAGTTGTCATATTCTTACAAAAATACAGAAATTCGGAAATTAACTAGAAAATAGTTAATAATGACTATAAGCAACTATTTTCTAGTCATTTTGTTAACCATGATGTAACATTTTTTCTAGTTAAATTTCATTAGATATATAGTAATATTTTCTGGTATTGTCTAACACTTCGAATGAAATGATTAAAAAAAATCCGGATGACTAGAATTCTGGTCACTTTCAACCACACTTAACCATATTTCTCGTCATATTGATAGCTACACCTAAGTAGTTAACTAGAAATCTGGTCAAGTTCAATGAGAATTCTAGTCATTTAAGCATAAGAATGTTATTCTATGCCAACTATTTCTATATATTTCTACGTAATAGATGGTCCGTTATAGTTACCCAAATTACATTTTATATTATAATGCGAACGATTTCACCGGTTGTGTTTGCGTTATTAGGATCGCGTGTGTATTATTGGTTGTATGGGTGGTAGCAATGGGCTTTGCTAATACATATGAAAACATTCTAACTGTTTATATGGTCTTTAATGACTAGAATTCTGGTTACTTTCAACTATTTTAACCATAATTTAGTCAATTTTAACTAGTCTTCTAATCATATAATAGGAAAGATCAAGTGAAAATCGAAATTTATTCAGTTTCTCGTGATACTTCATTGTGGCGTGACTTTCGTGTTGATTAAATTTTTGAGCAGTTAATTTATAATAATTGAAGTGTTGACTGTGGTAATTGGATATAGATATATAATATCTATACCAGTGAAAGCAACTGTAAAGTGTTTAAAGTTAAAATTTAAATAATATTATATATATAGTTTTACCTAGCGCTTTGGAAAATTTTTTTTATTGGAACAATGAATCCTGGTGCAGAAAGTTCAATTCTCAACGAGCTTTATAGAGATGTGTGTTACTAATAGATGTAAAAAGTACTTTTCTTCTTATAAGTTTCCTAACTTTTAGCTCCAGTGTGAAGAGACAACGACAGATAAAATAACGTATTCGGACAGTGATATAAACCGATTCGAATTCAATGAAAGTACAGACGGCGTAATTACTTTAGTACTTTCTGAAAATGAAGTGACAAAAGAAGTTGATTGTGACCAATTAAAAAAAATTTTGACTGATTGGAGCCTTGAATTTCTTTATGACAAATTTGTTGGTAAGTACTTCAAAGATTATATTACAATTTTGCATATTGAATTGTTTTAAATATCTGATTAGCATCTAATTTTTTTATTAATATATATGCAACAACGTGAGCACTCCGCGTCTTCAGGTGGTCTTATCTAGAAATAACAATAGTAAGCCATGTCAAATATTTAAAATTTTTGTACTACTTACGTAAACATTATTAATTATAGCAATTATTTTTTTAAAAAATACAAAGAAGAAGCGAAACAATAATAAATTCACATTTAAACGAAGAACACTGCAATTTAAACAATATAATAAATTATTAACATGAACATATGTATGAATATGTTATTAATTTATTATTGTTTCGCCCCTTCTTTGTATTTCTTTCAAAACGTAATTGCTATAATTAATAATTTTTACGTAAATACTTAGTACAAAAATTGTAATTTGTTGCCAAAGCTTACTATTATTACTAATAGATAAGACCACCTGAAGACACGGCGGAGTGCTCACCCATAAAACGTTGTCACATATTTATTAAACACTAATCTGTAGTTTGTTGCCTAAAACAAAGACTTATAGTCCGAGTATTTATCCAACTACATTTTAGTCAAGATGGTTAAGACCGCAACATATATCTGAGCCTTATTCTCCTGAATTCTGCCAATTAAGTGAATACTCGAATTCTAATATTCTTTTATTTCTTTTCTACTTTCTGCATTAATTTTAATAGTATATTCCTTTTACAGAAAGCCAAATTGAAACGGACAAAAACTTTATGAAAACATGCGCTGAAGATTGGAATGCTTGTCTTTTAAGATGGGATAGAACTTTCGCCTGCAGAAGTAAATATATAGCATCAGAGCAAGAATCAAGTATTTCGTCAATACTACAAGCCTGGCCTCTCTTCCGGCATAACTTGGGACACACCTTGGTAATAAAATATGGAATGCATTATAATGTGTACACACACTCACTCATATTTACATCTCTACATAGCGAGGATGGCCAAAAAATATTTGTTCTCTCTCATTATTTCCAAAACAATCTGTACTACTTTATTTGTAGACTAAAAGAGGTTTTAATCTTCTTGGTTCTAATTCTGATTCGCTAAGATATATTTATTGAATATATACATATATGTAGGTATATATAATTATATATATATTTTTGTGAGGTAGTGATAGCGAACAAATTTTGTTTTGTCCATGTTCCATATCACTATCAATAAATGTATAACATTTGAATTTATACATACACTTACTATATTGTATAGCACAAAAAAATGCTGATGCTTTTGATATTTCAGATTGACAGAGATTTTACTCAGAAGTACGGCGAAGAGATTTCAATGAGCCTTATAAACAAGTGGCCCGTTCTTATTAATAGCTTTAAACCGGTCCACAATAAAATAAAGGACAAAATTGGCCAAGAGCTACTAAAGCTTTTAAGTAGCAATTCTGAAGAAGGTAACAATTGTTAGCATTTATTTTTAAAGGAAGGACTTTCGAACTTTTTCTTACCTTTTTCAGCTTGCAGAGACGTAATTACAGCTCTACTACTTCACGTGATTTTAAAACCTGTACGGCGCTTACAAATAAAGACACAAGAGGGAAAATCGTACTGGAAACCAGGAATCAAAGCCTCACAAGATAGTTTCTGCACTATTGTGACAAATCATGCTGACGTACTTAAAACTACAGAAGAAAGAGCTAAATTTTATAAAGATCTTGGCTTAAGCTGCCAACCATATATAATTGGTGTTGGTAGTTCTGTATGTAAGTTGACTAATTTTTTTTTTTGTGGTAGATAACATTTTATATAAATTTAAAAATTTCATTAAATGCCTTGATTCTTGTTTTAAGGCCCATTTTATTTTTAATTTAAAATACGCTCTTGAATGTGAACAGGTATGGATATTTCTGGAAAAATATTTTTATAATTTACCTAATACCAAAAACGTTTCCATATCAATTGATAACTTTATAAATAATCTCAGTCAATAGAAAGTTTAAGCTTAAGCTTCATATTGTTACAGTTCAAATTAAATTTCAATAATATTTAAAACTTTAACATGTTTTCGTGTGTTCAGTGCAAAGACCTTTTTACAAATGTAGAAATGCTTGTAGATCATTTAAAATACGTTCACAATATACTCTCTTCTAATTTTATACATTGTGGCCAAGGACACTGCCCTCAAATCTTAGGTAGCTTAAATTCTTTAAAAAAACACCTACTAAGGTTACATCCTAACGGCATTAAAAATCCTAATAACAATTCTGGTTACACATCAATTGAAAGTAATGCAGAAAATAATATAATAGATATATCTCTGCTTCATGAAGATCGTAGCACAAATGTTAACGAGAATAGTCACATAGAAAATATAAGTAATGATAATTTAAAAACAGAAACTGCTTTGGCTTTTTTAACTAAACTACATAGCAAGAACAATCAATCACGAAAAAGTGTCACAGATATAGTATATGATATTAAAGAAAACATACTTGATCCTTTATCATCACAATTAAAAGATATTTTAGTTGTTTTCCCACAGCTAATGTCAATTCGACTGATTGACAAATACAAATAGACTGCGTTCGCAAAGTACAGTTTAATGAAATCTGTCAATTCCTATAATTGACTTTCGAAAGAAAACTGCAATTGCAAACGAGAATCCACGTATGCTGAAAGAAAATATTCTGGTGGAGTGTAGCGGTTAAATAAAAAAGGATAATTTGTCACTCTATTATTCAATTAATTATTTATTGCCACAAATAGTACTAATGACTAAACAAATGTTAAGTTTATGAGAAAATTAATTACGTGCAAAATTCTATTACTATGACAAAATTACTTCCCTCAACTTAGACGTACAAGCTTGGAAACTTCACTTAAAATTCACTGATTCACTGTATGTTTTAAGTATTTAGTAATTAAAGAAAATTCAAATGTACAAAAATTATATTTTTTACTCGAATCTATCTCTTTCTTTTCAATAATAATAACTCAAAAAAATTATGCTTTTCACAATTGCATATCTAAATAAATTTTTCTTTCTGATTCTTAACTAATATATTTACTAGTAGCTGAAAGTAAATAATTATTAGAACTCAAAGTAGATCCAATTTCTGAATTATTATGTTGTGCAAAAACTGACCAAATGGCATATGTTTCACACGATAAATAATTGTTAGAAATGTCGATTTACTTGAGTGAATTAGTTAAAATGGCTGAAAGGACAAGATTAAGAATAGAAATTTCAATCGTTCTTGTTAAATTCATACATGTGTGTATAACCAACACCTGGCATGCAAACACAATGAAATTTAACCCAAATTGAAAATAATAACTAATATGCAAATTTACCTTTAATTTAATTTAAATTTGTCACTATTAAATTTAACCAATAAATTCACTTGAACTCTTGCTGCTGCTGCCTTTCCTTGAACAAAACTTTGACAATTCGATTGTTGAAAACAAATACTAAATTTTTGCTGAACTTTCTATTTCCCTTTTCCTGATGACGATTTGAATTATTTGAACTGTTTGAACTCTTTAACTATTTGCAAATTGTGGGAGGAATGCTACTGCATGTGCTCGCACTTTGACAACTTTGAAAATAAGAAGACAGAATGAAGAATGAACCCCCTTTTTATAGAGAATTTTGTTCCGATTTCATATCCATAAAAATGAATTATGCAAATTTTAGGCTTAATTTGACTATAATGTGTAAATTTGTTGTAGTCATTTGATGTCAAATTACAAATTGCATTTTTTGACATCTTTCCCATAGAAATCCCTTTTAATTTCACGTAATTATGATAAGTTTTCCGAATCTGTGCTATAACTTATCGATACGCCATCTTTTAGTTCGATTTACAAAATTCCTCTCATAATTCATTTTCGTTCATCTTTATTCGTGTCCTTTTCACACCTTTGTGTCTCTTTCGCACTTATTGGTGCAAAGGGAAATTCGAAAATTCGCGAATATTCCGTAAACCGTGAAAAATTACGCGACGCGAACGCGCCCATTCGATTCTGCGTCTCTTTTCACCCCGGGGTGATATGTCAAACATCGCGAGAGTATGAAGTTCGCCGGTTTATTTATGTGCGAAGTGTCAGTCGCGCGCGAGTTTGTTATTTTTGATAAAATTAAGTGTTAAATTCAATATTTGTGTCTATCCCAGTTATTCATCGCGGGAATTACACAGTGTACTACAGGTAAGTGCATAAATTTATTTGTTTTATGTATTAATTATATATTTTTGCCTTTCTTTCTCGTCTGGCATCTGTCAAGGTGAATCTATTTGCAAATTTCACCTAAGATATCTATGCATTAATTGTAAAAGGTACTTAAATTATGTGTACGTACCTAGTACGTTCTTATTTATATGCTTTTATGTTGTAGAACATAAATTAATTGCATTTGCATGGTGCCTATATGGTGCTATGTATATACATACAACTTGTTATTGTTGTTTATTTCTTTATTTCAATAGTATATTTATCCTTGAAGTTCATATTTTTAATCATTTTATTTATTTCAGGTCGTCGTGGGACCTTTGCATCTGTTGACACGCCAGATGCTGGTAAGATTTTTGTTTTTTTAAATTAATCTAATTATTTCCTTTGTAGGTTGGTCGAACATTCTCCCCCCTGTTGAACAGCCATGTTCAACCGTTTTTTGATTTGTTGTATACCTCGTTTGTGGTACTTGAAAAATCGCAGCTCTCCATCAGCAAGCACTCGCAGGCGTACCTGATAACGATCTGGTAGGTTGATTGTCTTCTCTCTATTGCGACGTTTTTGGATGTCGTAGAAATTAATTCTTTTAATTGTGTCTTTTAATAGGAAGATGTCCACCTTCTCCCGAGTTCTAAACCGCTGGAAGGAGTTCTCGATTCTCGTCTCCGCTTCTTTGATCGTTGTAGTGAGCAAGAGTCTCTGCAAGTCGTTGACCTGGGCGCCGTTGATGATTGCAGGGTCCTGCATGACTGGCTTCGTCTGTGGAGTATCCCCTTCTATAGCGTTGTAGGGTTTCGCCGTCCGGGACAAGTCCTGCTTGGTGGAACCTCCAGTCATTGATGACGTAGCTGGTCTTTCTGGATTCTGCGTAACTTGTGTAGATGAAGCAGCTGTTCCTTGAACTTCTGGTTCCGAGTCTGCAGTGGCCTCGACAATATCGGACCATAAGCTGTTAAATTCGCTTAGGTCATATGCAGGCGCATTGCGAGGACTACCAGGCAGAGAAAAGTTGAAGTTTAAGTCATCATAGATATCTAAAATATCTTGATCAACTGTAAATTCGGACATCTGTAAATAAAATCTAATAAGTAAATGTTTTTGTTTTAGGGGGACAACACAACATTTAACAGATGTGTTAGTTTTACACATATTTGTTAATTAATTCAACGGTAACCTACAAATCTTGTTGATAGGCCTGACAAATGTACTTGTCTGTGTTTTGATTCTGACGACACGAACTAGTCCATCAGCTCCTGGGTGTACTTCTTCAATAATACCTAATGGCCAAGTGGTTGGGGCAGCATTGTCAACTTTCAATAACACCACCTCTCCTTTGCAGATGTTAAGTTCTGGTTGAAACCATTTTGGTCTATTCTGGAGTTGGTTCAAGTAATCCTTAGACCAATGGTTCCAGAACTTTTGTATCATGTGTTGCACACTTTTCCATCGACTGGAGTGTGTTACATCGTCCATATTCAGATTTGGCTCTGGAATGGCGTTAAGCGATTGTCCTATCAAAAAGTGTCCAGGAGTCAGAACAAGTTGATCACTTGGATCATTGTTAACTCGGCATAAGGGCCTTGAATTTAAACAGGCTTCTATCTGGGTTAATAGTGTAACATATTCCTCAAATGTGAGGCTCGAGTTGCCAATAGATCTTCGCAGGTGGTATTTGATAGATTTGACACCTGATTCCCACAATCCTCCAAAATGAGGAGCTGCTGGTGGATTCATGTGCCATGAAATGGATTTGTCTGCCAAATATTCAGCAGCTTGTGGCCATGCTTGCTTGATTGCTTGTTGCAGTTCTTTATCTAATATTATTTTGCCGCCAACGAAATTAGTGCCACAATCTGAATAGATTTCTGTGCACAAACCTCTTCTGCTAACGAACCTCTTCAAGGCTGCAATGAAAGCCTCTGATGTCATGTCAGACACCAGCTCAATATGTACAGCCTTCGTTGCCATACATATAAAAATACAAAAATATGCCTTTTGGACTTTGGCATTTCTTAACTTTGATGATTTGACCATTACAGGTCCAGCATAATCAATCCCAATTCTCGAGAATGGTCTCGTTATATTCACTCTTGCTGATGGTAGATTGCCCATTTGTTGTGTCATAGATGCTTGACGCTGTTTAAAACAGGTAATACATCTATGCAATCGAGATGTGATGCAACGTCTTCCATCCAAAATCCATACAGAATTGCGTATAGTATTTAACACTAATGACGTATTGCCATGTAATGTTTCCAAGTGTACTTTATCAATGTATATCCACGTAACATGATGATCACGAGGTAATATAACTGGATGTTTTCTATCGTATGAGACCAAGGCGTGCTCTAATCGTCCACCTACTCGTATCAATCCATCTCTATCGAGCATGGGATTGAGTCTAATAATTTTGCTCTGTTTTGATAGTGGTCGGTGTTGCACTAGGTCTTGATACTCCTTTGTGAATGCTGTCTGTTGCACCAGTTTGAATATTGTCTTTTGTGCCTTAGTATACTCACTGCTAGTTAGCACATTGACTCTTTTATTGTTAGGATTCCTGCAGTTGTGGATGAAGCGTTGTATAAGTGCTGTAATACGCACTAGACGTGTAAATGAAGAATACTTCAGAAGAATGTTGTCTTCTAAGTTTATCAAAAAACTAGTTACTGTTGGTGTTTTTTCTTCTAATGTTGTTGATTCTGTAACTTCATAATTATTTGGCCACTTATCTGGTGGTTGTAGTAACCATGTGGGACCGTGCCACCATGATTCATTATGAAGCAATTGATTTGCTGAAATGCCACGTGAAGCCAAATCAGCTGGGTTGTAGATTGAAGCAATGTGTCGCCATTGTTTGAATTTCAATGTTTCTTGTATTTCTGCAACCCGATTTGCGATATAAATCTTCCATTTGGATGGATGATCCTTTAGCCATTGTAAAACGATTTGCGAGTCGGTCCATGTTATTATAGGAATGTCTTGTACCTGCATTCCTTGGATTATAACTTTCATTAATCTTGTGAGTAGCAGCGCACCATTTAATTCCAAACGTGGAATTGTAGTTGGCTTAAGGGGTGCTACCTTTGTTTTGGCGGTTACCAGATGCGAAGTAATCTCGCCATTGACGTGCTCTACCCTTAGGTAGATTGCTGCTGCATAAGCTTTGGATGATGCATCACAGAATCCATGCAGTTGCATACGTAGCCCTGTAGAATATTGAATCCATCTTGGAATTCGTAATTGTTCTAACACTTGCAAGTTTTCTGTGAACTTTGTCCAGGATTTCTGGATATTTTCTGAGACTGGTTCATCCCATGATGAACCTGTTATCCAAAGACCTTGCATTAGGATCTTTGCTTCTATTATGATTGGAGCCAGCCAGCCTATAGGATCGTATAATGATGCGATCTGCGACAAGATGATCCGTTTGGTAAATGCTAAAGGTTTTGTGAATGGTTTGATTATAAAAGTAAAATAATCTTCCTTAGGAAACCATTTGATTCCTAATGTTTTAATGGATTCGGTGTTCGAAAATATCAATGAGTTTTTTAACTCAATGTGATCTGCAGGCAGATCTTGTAGTAATTCGCAAACATTACTGGCCCATTTCCTTAGCTTGAAACCAGCTGATGTCATCATTTGGATCAGTTGTTGCTGCAATTCCTTTGCCTTCGACAAGTCATCAGCGCCAGATAAGAGATCGTCTACATAAAAATTCGTATAAACTGCTTCTGCTGCTAAAGGCAGGCTAAAGGTCCTAATTGCCAAATAAGGAGCTGATGTTGTACCAAATGTCACCGTTTTCAGTTGATAATCCTGTATTACACCTGTTGTGGGATTCCGCCATACTATTCTTTGGAAAGTTCGATGGTCAGGATGCATTTCTATCATGCGATACATTTTCTCAATATCTGCATTCATGACAACCTTAAACTTTCTCCAGGTGAGTAATGTGTTGTATAATGTTGGCTGCAGTGTAGGTCCCTTTAACAGATGTTGGTTAAGAGACCTACCGTTAGTTGTTTTAGCCGATGCATCAAACACAACACGTAACTTCGTGGTCGAGCTGTCTTTAAATACAGCATGATGTGGAATATAATAATGTTGCTCATCATTATAAGGCGGGTTTACTGGTTCCATGTGACCTAGTTCGATGTACTCATCTAAACACCTTTCATATTCCAGTTTGAATTCAGGTTTTCTTAGAAATTGCCTTTGCAAATGTTCAAAACACTGAATTGCTTGATGTCTAGAATTACCTAATCTTGGCGTCATGTTGTTTATGAAAGGTAATTTGACCTGATATCTTCCTGATTCTAGACGTGCGAATGTGTCTTGGAAGATGTCTTGACACAGTGTTTCTTCTTGTGATAGAATTGGCTTTGAAGAAACTTCTTCTATTTCCCAAAACTGCCGAAGTTGTGTATCTATATTATCTGTAGTAGCCATGAATGTCTGTACTGAATCATCATTTACTACATCTTCAGTTGTTCCAATTAGTATCCAACCAAACATTGTATTGATTGCTGTTGGACCTTTGTTTGAACTACGTACAATACCTTCTTGTACGATTCTAGCATAAACCTTGGCACCTAATAAAGCGTCTATTTTGCCAGGCTTCCAGTAAGTGGGATCTGCTAGCTCTAAGTTGTCTAAGTGTTGATAGCTTTCCTTTGTGATTGGTGTTGTTGGTAAACTATCAGTGACTTTGTTGATGATCAGGAAGTTTTCTTCTATTGCTGTCTCATTTGATCCGCAAGATTGTAACTTAAGCTTCGTTTGCTTGTTCACGTTACTCATTGGGCTTTTGTTCAACCCTGTTACAACTACTAATGTTTCCTTACAATTAGCTTGTAACCTATGGGATGCAGATTGTGTTATGAATGAACACTCTGATCCAGGATCAATTAAACATCGCAATATCAGTGGTTTTCCATTTGCTCCTTGAGCCTTCACCAACGCTGTGGATAGTAATGCCGACGATCGCTCCCTATTCATATAGGTCTGAGTGATTTGTGAGCCTCCAGTGCCTTGTCTGTTGCATGACTTTCCTTGTATGCAATCATTACTATCGCTGTTGTTTTGTTGAACTCGATTTACCTTGTCTTCGCTTTCAACTGATCTAGAATGAAGATTTTTTGCCTCTCCATCCTTCTGGTGTAACCTGTTTGCAGTTACGTCTTGGTGTAACCTGTTTGCAGTTACATCCTCATGAATTGTCGTGTGATGTCTTTGTTTGCACTTAAGACATCGATGACGACTGTTGCATTCTTTAAGTGAATGTTTCTTAGACAAACAATTATAGCAGTGGCCATTTGACTTGATGAACCACTTTCTACTTTTGATGTCCATTTTCTGATACTTCTTACAGTTTTGAAGAAGATGCTTGTCATTACACGCTGAACATTTCATATTCACTACGTATAATGGCTTTGTTGATTCAACTACATGGTATGTCTTGGTCGTAGTTGGTTTGGATCCACTCTTGGCATGACTTGTTCTGGGCGCCAGAGTATCCGTAAGTGCTTCTAATATTTTCAAACGATTGTCTAAGAACGAGCTGAACTGTCTGTATTTAGGAAGCTCTTGTGATGCTCCCTGATGTTCTTCCCAAAGTCTCAATGTTATGAAGGGAAGCTTCTGAACTATCAAATAAATAAGTAGCACATCCCATGTTGATATGTCTACTTGTAGGCTCTTTAGTTGTTGCAGACATTCCTCTGAAGTGTCGATTAAGGATTTTAAACCAGCTGTAGTCTCTATATTTAATTTTGACTGACTTGTCAGTATCTTTAATTGATGATTGACTAATATCTTTTTGTTTTCGTACCTTGCCTTTAGTTTGTTCCAGGCAGGTAAGTAGTCCTCATTTGTTATAGGAGTATGTCGTAGTAGTTTTTCCGCATCTCCTATTAAGGAACCTTTCAAATAATACAGTTTTTGAACGTCTTTCAAACTTGTATTATTGTGTACTACAGCGACGTAAAGATCATGAAAAGAACGCCAGCCATCATAATCACCATTATATTTTGGCAATGTGATCTTAGGAAGAATGTTTTGTTGTTGTTCCACACGTGTTTGTTGTGTTAACAAGAGTGTGGAATCTGTCAGCTCTGTTGTAGGATTAATTGCATCATATAATGTACCTATATAATTGCAATAAATTGTCTCTAATTTGCTAAATGTGTCATCGGAAATATATTTCAGCGTGCTTTCTGGTGGGGTTTCGAGGATAAATTCGTTGATCAATTGGTCGATTTTCTCATACTCGAGCCATGTTCTCCTTATCTCTGAGAGTTTTGCTTCATAGAAACCCTTTGATCGGGTCTCTGATATTGTTTGTTTGCCATTATCAATAGATTTAATCAGGCGATTTCTTATTGCCCGTTCCTTGTTTAATAACCCCTTTACGTCTGCCATTATTGATTGAAATCAAATTCGAGTAAAGAAATGAAAATAAATATTATTTTGCTACGCTATCTATGTGTGAATCAATGAACTAAATTAATTGAAATTTCTTGCTTATAAACGTAGACTACCGAAATCTGACGTTCGCGCGTATAAACGTAGCTCAATAATTAAGTGAGTAGAGCGACTCCTGGATGGAACCACCAAAATGTTTTCCCACAGCTAATGTCAATTCGACTGATTGACAAATACAAATAGACTGCGTTCGCAAAGTACAGTTTAATGAAATCTGTCAATTCCTATAATTGACTTTCGAAAGAAAACTGCAATTGCAAACGAGAATCCACGTATGCTGAAAGAAAATATTCTGGTGGAGTGTAGCGGTTAAATAAAAAAGGATAATTTGTCACTCTATTATTCAATTAATTATTTATTGCCACAAATAGTACTAATGACTAAACAAATGTTAAGTTTATGAGAAAATTAATTACGTGCAAAATTCTATTACTATGACAAAATTACTTCCCTCAACTTAGACGTACAAGCTTGGAAACTTCACTTAAAATTCACTGATTCACTGTATGTTTTAAGTATTTAGTAATTAAAGAAAATTCAAATGTACAAAAATTATATTTTTTACTCGAATCTATCTCTTTCTTTTCAATAATAATAACTCAAAAAAAATTATGCTTTTCACAATTGCATATCTAAATAAATTTTTCTTTCTGATTCTTAACTAATATATTTACTAGTAGCTGAAAGTAAATAATTATTAGAACTCAAAGTAGATCCAATTTCTGAATTATTATGTTGTGCAAAAACTGACCAAATGGCATATGTTTCACACGATAAATAATTGTTAGAAATGTCGATTTACTTGAGTGAATTAGTTAAAATGGCTGAAAGGACAAGATTAAGAATAGAAATTTCAATCGTTCTTGTTAAATTCATACATGTGTGTATAACCAACACCTGGCATGCAAACACAATGAAATTTAACCCAAATTGAAAATAATAACTAATATGCAAATTTACCTTTAATTTAATTTAAATTTGTCACTATTAAATTTAACCAATAAATTCACTTGAACTCTTGCTGCTGCTGCCTTTCCTTGAACAAAACTTTGACAATTCGATTGTTGAAAACAAATACTAAATTTTTGCTGAACTTTCTATTTCCCTTTTCCTGATGACGATTTGAATTATTTGAACTGTTTGAACTCTTTAACTATTTGCAAATTGTGGGAGGAATGCTACTGCATGTGCTCGCACTTTGACAACTTTGAAAATAAGAAGACAGAATGAAGAATGAACCCCCTTTTTATAGAGAATTTTGTTCCGATTTCATATCCATAAAAATGAATTATGCAAATTTTAGGCTTAATTTGACTATAATGTGTAAATTTGTTGTAGTCATTTGATGTCAAATTACAAATTGCATTTTTTGACATCTTTCCCATAGAAATCCCTTTTAATTTCACGTAATTATGATAAGTTTTCCGAATCTGTGCTATAACTTATCGATACGCCATCTTTTAGTTCGATTTACAAAATTCCTCTCATAATTCATTTTCGTTCATCTTTATTCGTGTCCTTTTCACACCTTTGTGTCTCTTTCGCACTTATTGGTGCAAAGGGAAATTCGAAAATTCGCGAATATTCCGTAAACCGTGAAAAATTACGCGACGCGAACGCGCCCATTCGATTCTGCGTCTCTTTTCACCCCGGGGTGATATGTCAAACATCGCGAGAGTATGAAGTTCGCCGGTTTATTTATGTGCGAAGTGTCAGTCGCGCGCGAGTTTGTTATTTTTGATAAAATTAAGTGTTAAATTCAATATTTGTGTCTATCCCAGTTATTCATCGCGGGAATTACACAGTGTACTACAGGTAAGTGCATAAATTTATTTGTTTTATGTATTAATTATATATTTTTGCCTTTCTTTCTCGTCTGGCATCTGTCAAGGTGAATCTATTTGCAAATTTCACCTAAGATATCTATGCATTAATTGTAAAAGGTACTTAAATTATGTGTACGTACCTAGTACGTTCTTATTTATATGCTTTTATGTTGTAGAACATAAATTAATTGCATTTGCATGGTGCCTATATGGTGCTATGTATATACATACAACTTGTTATTGTTGTTTATTTCTTTATTTCAATAGTATATTTATCCTTGAAGTTCATATTTTTAATCATTTTATTTATTTCAGGTCGTCGTGGGACCTTTGCATCTGTTGACACGCCAGATGCTGGTAAGATTTTTGTTTTTTTAAATTAATCTAATTATTTCCTTTGTAGGTTGGTCGAACATTCTCCCCCCTGTTGAACAGCCATGTTCAACCGTTTTTTGATTTGTTGTATACCTCGTTTGTGGTACTTGAAAAATCGCAGCTCTCCATCAGCAAGCACTCGCAGGCGTACCTGATAACGATCTGGTAGGTTGATTGTCTTCTCTCTATTGCGACGTTTTTGGATGTCGTAGAAATTAATTCTTTTAATTGTGTCTTTTAATAGGAAGATGTCCACCTTCTCCCGAGTTCTAAACCGCTGGAAGGAGTTCTCGATTCTCGTCTCCGCTTCTTTGATCGTTGTAGTGAGCAAGAGTCTCTGCAAGTCGTTGACCTGGGCGCCGTTGATGATTGCAGGGTCCTGCATGACTGGCTTCGTCTGTGGAGTATCCCCTTCTATAGCGTTGTAGGGTTTCGCCGTCCGGGACAAGTCCTGCTTGGTGGAACCTCCAGTCATTGATGACGTAGCTGGTCTTTCTGGATTCTGCGTAACTTGTGTAGATGAAGCAGCTGTTCCTTGAACTTCTGGTTCCGAGTCTGCAGTGGCCTCGACAATATCGGACCATAAGCTGTTAAATTCGCTTAGGTCATATGCAGGCGCATTGCGAGGACTACCAGGCAGAGAAAAGTTGAAGTTTAAGTCATCATAGATATCTAAAATATCTTGATCAACTGTAAATTCGGACATCTGTAAATAAAATCTAATAAGTAAATGTTTTTGTTTTAGGGGGACAACACAACATTTAACAGATGTGTTAGTTTTACACATATTTGTTAATTAATTCAACGGTAACCTACAAATCTTGTTGATAGGCCTGACAAATGTACTTGTCTGTGTTTTGATTCTGACGACACGAACTAGTCCATCAGCTCCTGGGTGTACTTCTTCAATAATACCTAATGGCCAAGTGGTTGGGGCAGCATTGTCAACTTTCAATAACACCACCTCTCCTTTGCAGATGTTAAGTTCTGGTTGAAACCATTTTGGTCTATTCTGGAGTTGGTTCAAGTAATCCTTAGACCAATGGTTCCAGAACTTTTGTATCATGTGTTGCACACTTTTCCATCGACTGGAGTGTGTTACATCGTCCATATTCAGATTTGGCTCTGGAATGGCGTTAAGCGATTGTCCTATCAAAAAGTGTCCAGGAGTCAGAACAAGTTGATCACTTGGATCATTGTTAACTCGGCATAAGGGCCTTGAATTTAAACAGGCTTCTATCTGGGTTAATAGTGTAACATATTCCTCAAATGTGAGGCTCGAGTTGCCAATAGATCTTCGCAGGTGGTATTTGATAGATTTGACACCTGATTCCCACAATCCTCCAAAATGAGGAGCTGCTGGTGGATTCATGTGCCATGAAATGGATTTGTCTGCCAAATATTCAGCAGCTTGTGGCCATGCTTGCTTGATTGCTTGTTGCAGTTCTTTATCTAATATTATTTTGCCGCCAACGAAATTAGTGCCACAATCTGAATAGATTTCTGTGCACAAACCTCTTCTGCTAACGAACCTCTTCAAGGCTGCAATGAAAGCCTCTGATGTCATGTCAGACACCAGCTCAATATGTACAGCCTTCGTTGCCATACATATAAAAATACAAAAATATGCCTTTTGGACTTTGGCATTTCTTAACTTTGATGATTTGACCATTACAGGTCCAGCATAATCAATCCCAATTCTCGAGAATGGTCTCGTTATATTCACTCTTGCTGATGGTAGATTGCCCATTTGTTGTGTCATAGATGCTTGACGCTGTTTAAAACAGGTAATACATCTATGCAATCGAGATGTGATGCAACGTCTTCCATCCAAAATCCATACAGAATTGCGTATAGTATTTAACACTAATGACGTATTGCCATGTAATGTTTCCAAGTGTACTTTATCAATGTATATCCACGTAACATGATGATCACGAGGTAATATAACTGGATGTTTTCTATCGTATGAGACCAAGGCGTGCTCTAATCGTCCACCTACTCGTATCAATCCATCTCTATCGAGCATGGGATTGAGTCTAATAATTTTGCTCTGTTTTGATAGTGGTCGGTGTTGCACTAGGTCTTGATACTCCTTTGTGAATGCTGTCTGTTGCACCAGTTTGAATATTGTCTTTTGTGCCTTAGTATACTCACTGCTAGTTAGCACATTGACTCTTTTATTGTTAGGATTCCTGCAGTTGTGGATGAAGCGTTGTATAAGTGCTGTAATACGCACTAGACGTGTAAATGAAGAATACTTCAGAAGAATGTTGTCTTCTAAGTTTATCAAAAAACTAGTTACTGTTGGTGTTTTTTCTTCTAATGTTGTTGATTCTGTAACTTCATAATTATTTGGCCACTTATCTGGTGGTTGTAGTAACCATGTGGGACCGTGCCACCATGATTCATTATGAAGCAATTGATTTGCTGAAATGCCACGTGAAGCCAAATCAGCTGGGTTGTAGATTGAAGCAATGTGTCGCCATTGTTTGAATTTCAATGTTTCTTGTATTTCTGCAACCCGATTTGCGATATAAATCTTCCATTTGGATGGATGATCCTTTAGCCATTGTAAAACGATTTGCGAGTCGGTCCATGTTATTATAGGAATGTCTTGTACCTGCATTCCTTGGATTATAACTTTCATTAATCTTGTGAGTAGCAGCGCACCATTTAATTCCAAACGTGGAATTGTAGTTGGCTTAAGGGGTGCTACCTTTGTTTTGGCGGTTACCAGATGCGAAGTAATCTCGCCATTGACGTGCTCTACCCTTAGGTAGATTGCTGCTGCATAAGCTTTGGATGATGCATCACAGAATCCATGCAGTTGCATACGTAGCCCTGTAGAATATTGAATCCATCTTGGAATTCGTAATTGTTCTAACACTTGCAAGTTTTCTGTGAACTTTGTCCAGGATTTCTGGATATTTTCTGAGACTGGTTCATCCCATGATGAACCTGTTATCCAAAGACCTTGCATTAGGATCTTTGCTTCTATTATGATTGGAGCCAGCCAGCCTATAGGATCGTATAATGATGCGATCTGCGACAAGATGATCCGTTTGGTAAATGCTAAAGGTTTTGTGAATGGTTTGATTATAAAAGTAAAATAATCTTCCTTAGGAAACCATTTGATTCCTAATGTTTTAATGGATTCGGTGTTCGAAAATATCAATGAGTTTTTTAACTCAATGTGATCTGCAGGCAGATCTTGTAGTAATTCGCAAACATTACTGGCCCATTTCCTTAGCTTGAAACCAGCTGATGTCATCATTTGGATCAGTTGTTGCTGCAATTCCTTTGCCTTCGACAAGTCATCAGCGCCAGATAAGAGATCGTCTACATAAAAATTCGTATAAACTGCTTCTGCTGCTAAAGGCAGGCTAAAGGTCCTAATTGCCAAATAAGGAGCTGATGTTGTACCAAATGTCACCGTTTTCAGTTGATAATCCTGTATTACACCTGTTGTGGGATTCCGCCATACTATTCTTTGGAAAGTTCGATGGTCAGGATGCATTTCTATCATGCGATACATTTTCTCAATATCTGCATTCATGACAACCTTAAACTTTCTCCAGGTGAGTAATGTGTTGTATAATGTTGGCTGCAGTGTAGGTCCCTTTAACAGATGTTGGTTAAGAGACCTACCGTTAGTTGTTTTAGCCGATGCATCAAACACAACACGTAACTTCGTGGTCGAGCTGTCTTTAAATACAGCATGATGTGGAATATAATAATGTTGCTCATCATTATAAGGCGGGTTTACTGGTTCCATGTGACCTAGTTCGATGTACTCATCTAAACACCTTTCATATTCCAGTTTGAATTCAGGTTTTCTTAGAAATTGCCTTTGCAAATGTTCAAAACACTGAATTGCTTGATGTCTAGAATTACCTAATCTTGGCGTCATGTTGTTTATGAAAGGTAATTTGACCTGATATCTTCCTGATTCTAGACGTGCGAATGTGTCTTGGAAGATGTCTTGACACAGTGTTTCTTCTTGTGATAGAATTGGCTTTGAAGAAACTTCTTCTATTTCCCAAAACTGCCGAAGTTGTGTATCTATATTATCTGTAGTAGCCATGAATGTCTGTACTGAATCATCATTTACTACATCTTCAGTTGTTCCAATTAGTATCCAACCAAACATTGTATTGATTGCTGTTGGACCTTTGTTTGAACTACGTACAATACCTTCTTGTACGATTCTAGCATAAACCTTGGCACCTAATAAAGCGTCTATTTTGCCAGGCTTCCAGTAAGTGGGATCTGCTAGCTCTAAGTTGTCTAAGTGTTGATAGCTTTCCTTTGTGATTGGTGTTGTTGGTAAACTATCAGTGACTTTGTTGATGATCAGGAAGTTTTCTTCTATTGCTGTCTCATTTGATCCGCAAGATTGTAACTTAAGCTTCGTTTGCTTGTTCACGTTACTCATTGGGCTTTTGTTCAACCCTGTTACAACTACTAATGTTTCCTTACAATTAGCTTGTAACCTATGGGATGCAGATTGTGTTATGAATGAACACTCTGATCCAGGATCAATTAAACATCGCAATATCAGTGGTTTTCCATTTGCTCCTTGAGCCTTCACCAACGCTGTGGATAGTAATGCCGACGATCGCTCCCTATTCATATAGGTCTGAGTGATTTGTGAGCCTCCAGTGCCTTGTCTGTTGCATGACTTTCCTTGTATGCAATCATTACTATCGCTGTTGTTTTGTTGAACTCGATTTACCTTGTCTTCGCTTTCAACTGATCTAGAATGAAGATTTTTTGCCTCTCCATCCTTCTGGTGTAACCTGTTTGCAGTTACGTCTTGGTGTAACCTGTTTGCAGTTACATCCTCATGAATTGTCGTGTGATGTCTTTGTTTGCACTTAAGACATCGATGACGACTGTTGCATTCTTTAAGTGAATGTTTCTTAGACAAACAATTATAGCAGTGGCCATTTGACTTGATGAACCACTTTCTACTTTTGATGTCCATTTTCTGATACTTCTTACAGTTTTGAAGAAGATGCTTGTCATTACACGCTGAACATTTCATATTCACTACGTATAATGGCTTTGTTGATTCAACTACATGGTATGTCTTGGTCGTAGTTGGTTTGGATCCACTCTTGGCATGACTTGTTCTGGGCGCCAGAGTATCCGTAAGTGCTTCTAATATTTTCAAACGATTGTCTAAGAACGAGCTGAACTGTCTGTATTTAGGAAGCTCTTGTGATGCTCCCTGATGTTCTTCCCAAAGTCTCAATGTTATGAAGGGAAGCTTCTGAACTATCAAATAAATAAGTAGCACATCCCATGTTGATATGTCTACTTGTAGGCTCTTTAGTTGTTGCAGACATTCCTCTGAAGTGTCGATTAAGGATTTTAAACCAGCTGTAGTCTCTATATTTAATTTTGACTGACTTGTCAGTATCTTTAATTGATGATTGACTAATATCTTTTTGTTTTCGTACCTTGCCTTTAGTTTGTTCCAGGCAGGTAAGTAGTCCTCATTTGTTATAGGAGTATGTCGTAGTAGTTTTTCCGCATCTCCTATTAAGGAACCTTTCAAATAATACAGTTTTTGAACGTCTTTCAAACTTGTATTATTGTGTACTACAGCGACGTAAAGATCATGAAAAGAACGCCAGCCATCATAATCACCATTATATTTTGGCAATGTGATCTTAGGAAGAATGTTTTGTTGTTGTTCCACACGTGTTTGTTGTGTTAACAAGAGTGTGGAATCTGTCAGCTCTGTTGTAGGATTAATTGCATCATATAATGTACCTATATAATTGCAATAAATTGTCTCTAATTTGCTAAATGTGTCATCGGAAATATATTTCAGCGTGCTTTCTGGTGGGGTTTCGAGGATAAATTCGTTGATCAATTGGTCGATTTTCTCATACTCGAGCCATGTTCTCCTTATCTCTGAGAGTTTTGCTTCATAGAAACCCTTTGATCGGGTCTCTGATATTGTTTGTTTGCCATTATCAATAGATTTAATCAGGCGATTTCTTATTGCCCGTTCCTTGTTTAATAACCCCTTTACGTCTGCCATTATTGATTGAAATCAAATTCGAGTAAAGAAATGAAAATAAATATTATTTTGCTACGCTATCTATGTGTGAATCAATGAACTAAATTAATTGAAATTTCTTGCTTATAAACGTAGACTACCGAAATCTGACGTTCTCGCGTATAAACGTAGCTCAATAATTAAGTGAGTAGAGCGACTCCTGGATGGAACCACCAAAATGTTTTCCCACAGCTAATGTCAATTCGACTGATTGACAAATACAAATAGACTGCGTTCGCAAAGTACAGTTTAATGAAATCTGTCAATTCCTATAATTGACTTTCGAAAGAAAACTGCAATTGCAAACGAGAATCCACGTATGCTGAAAGAAAATATTCTGGTGGAGTGTAGCGGTTAAATAAAAAAGGATAATTTGTCACTCTATTATTCAATTAATTATTTATTGCCACAAATAGTACTAATGACTAAACAAATGTTAAGTTTATGAGAAAATTAATTACGTGCAAAATTCTATTACTATGACAAAATTACTTCCCTCAACTTAGACGTACAAGCTTGGAAACTTCACTTAAAATTCACTGATTCACTGTATGTTTTAAGTATTTAGTAATTAAAGAAAATTCAAATGTACAAAAATTATATTTTTTACTCGAATCTATCTCTTTCTTTTCAATAATAATAACTCAAAAAAAATTATGCTTTTCACAATTGCATATCTAAATAAATTTTTCTTTCTGATTCTTAACTAATATATTTACTAGTAGCTGAAAGTAAATAATTATTAGAACTCAAAGTAGATCCAATTTCTGAATTATTATGTTGTGCAAAAACTGACCAAATGGCATATGTTTCACACGATAAATAATTGTTAGAAATGTCGATTTACTTGAGTGAATTAGTTAAAATGGCTGAAAGGACAAGATTAAGAATAGAAATTTCAATCGTTCTTGTTAAATTCATACATGTGTGTATAACCAACACCTGGCATGCAAACACAATGAAATTTAACCCAAATTGAAAATAATAACTAATATGCAAATTTACCTTTAATTTAATTTAAATTTGTCACTATTAAATTTAACCAATAAATTCACTTGAACTCTTGCTGCTGCTGCCTTTCCTTGAACAAAACTTTGACAATTCGATTGTTGAAAACAAATACTAAATTTTTGCTGAACTTTCTATTTCCCTTTTCCTGATGACGATTTGAATTATTTGAACTGTTTGAACTCTTTAACTATTTGCAAATTGTGGGAGGAATGCTACTGCATGTGCTCGCACTTTGACAACTTTGAAAATAAGAAGACAGAATGAAGAATGAACCCCCTTTTTATAGAGAATTTTGTTCCGATTTCATATCCATAAAAATGAATTATGCAAATTTTAGGCTTAATTTGACTATAATGTGTAAATTTGTTGTAGTCATTTGATGTCAAATTACAAATTGCATTTTTTGACATCTTTCCCATAGAAATCCCTTTTAATTTCACGTAATTATGATAAGTTTTCCGAATCTGTGCTATAACTTATCGATACGCCATCTTTTAGTTCGATTTACAAAATTCCTCTCATAATTCATTTTCGTTCATCTTTATTCGTGTCCTTTTCACACCTTTGTGTCTCTTTCGCACTTATTGGTGCAAAGGGAAATTCGAAAATTCGCGAATATTCCGTAAACCGTGAAAAATTACGCGACGCGAACGCGCCCATTCGATTCTGCGTCTCTTTTCACCCCGGGGTGATATGTCAAACATCGCGAGAGTATGAAGTTCGCCGGTTTATTTATGTGCGAAGTGTCAGTCGCGCGCGAGTTTGTTATTTTTGATAAAATTAAGTGTTAAATTCAATATTTGTGTCTATCCCAGTTATTCATCGCGGGAATTACACAGTGTACTACAGGTAAGTGCATAAATTTATTTGTTTTATGTATTAATTATATATTTTTGCCTTTCTTTCTCGTCTGGCATAGATATCTGTCAAGGTGAATCTATTTGCAAATTTCACCTAAGATATCTATGCATTAATTGTAAAAGGTACTTAAATTATGTGTACGTACCTAGTACGTTCTTATTTATATGCTTTTATGTTGTAGAACATAAATTAATTGCATTTGCATGGTGCCTATATGGTGCTATGTATATACATACAACTTGTTATTGTTGTTTATTTCTTTATTTCAATAGTATATTTATCCTTGAAGTTCATATTTTTAATCATTTTATTTATTTCAGGTCGTCGTGGGACCTTTGCATCTGTTGACACGACAGATGCTGGTAAGATTTTTGTTTTTTTAAATTAATCTAATTATTTCCTTTGTAGGTTGGTCGAACATAGTTAACGATAAATGTTGTATAAAAGACAGTCTTTCGCAGGTAATAGAATTCATTGATTCTTTTTTTAACGATATAGATACAGATTTTAGATATTCATTTACAGTGGACAATTTTTGACAGACACTTAAAACAACACATTTTTTTCTTAATAGTAATAATTAATACGAGTAATGATTAAGCAGTACTACTTTAGAACGATATTTATATATATAAATGCAAATAAAAAGATTTTTCTTTAACATACAGCATTTCATTAAATTGAAAAAGTTTTAAGTTTCAGGATTTACTAAGATTTTTCCATAATTCGCTGATTTTGAGCAAAACAATTGCCTTACCCAGATGTATAGTCAGAATGATGACTATAAATTCAGTTACTATATGACTATATATTATGTTGACCATAATTATGTCAAAGATAACAATAAATTGTAGTTGAAAATAACCATGGGCATTGTCATATAAGATACTAGATTTCTAGTGGAAAGTAACTACAAATCTAGTTAAAATACTGGAATAATAGTTACACATATATTGACTACATTCTGTGGTCACATGTAGCTAGAACTTTGTTGAAAGTGACTACAACTGTAGTCAAAACATAGATAACTATACTTTATGATCAAAATTGACTAGAAGTAACTATTTTTCTGGTTATCCCATATTGAACCATAAAAATAGTTAAAAAATTGTCATTTTTGACTAGAAATTTCTCTGGGTGCATGCTTTTTTGCGAAATTTCGATTAAAATATTTTGTCGCTGATTTTAACGAATGAGCACTCGTTGGAAGCGGAATAATGAGAGGAATATAACAGTAAAATATTTCTGACCGAGAATTCCTAGGTTCAAAAATATGTCACAAAAACTCTTCGTGTGTGGCCTGATTTCTGGTGACCTTTCCTATGCAGTTTTTTTGGTGTATTTTAAAAACTAGACATTTATTTAGCAAAATTCCTTTTTAGATCGCTTTGTATTCCTTTCCTCGTTAAAATAAGCCCTCAATCGTCAATATCGGTGACAAGGTATTTTTGTAATGAAAAAAGTGCAAAGGCTATATTCCATGCTTTTTTGCGAAATTTCGATTAAAATAGTTTGTCACTGATTTTAACGAATGAGCACTCGTTTTACGCGGAATAATGAGAGGAATATAACAGTAAAATATTTCTGACCGAGAATTCCTAGGTTCAAAAATATGTCACAAAAACTCTTCGTGTGTGGCCTGATTTCTGGTGACCCTTCCTATGCAGTTTTTTTGATCTATTTTTAAAAACTAGACATTTATTTAGCAAAATTCCTTTTTACATCACTTTGTATTCCTTTCCTCGTTAAAATAAGCCCTCAATCGGCAATATCGGTGACAAAGTATTTTTGTAATGAAAAAAGTGCAAAGGCTGTAGTCCATGCTTTTTTGCGAAATTTCGATTAAAATATTTTGTCACTGATTTTAACGAATGAGCACTCGTTAGACGCGGAATAATGAGAGGAATATAACAGTAAAATATTTCTGACCGAGAATTCCTAGGTTCAAAAATATGTCACAAAAACTCTTCGTGTGTGGCCTGATTTCTGGTGACCTTTCCTATGCAGTTTTTTTGGTGTATTTTAAAAACTAGACATATATTTAGCAAAATTCCTTTTTAGATCGCTTTGTATTCCTTTCCTCGTTAAAATAAGCCCTCAATCGTCAATATCGGTGACAAGGTATTTTTGTAATGAAAAAAGTGCAAAGGCTATAGTCCATGCTTTTTTGCGAAATTTCGATTAAAATATTTTGTCACTGATTTTAACGAATGAGCACTCGTTGGACGCGGAATAATGAGAGGAATATAACAGTAAAATATTTCTGACCGAGAATTCCTAGGTTCAAAAATATGTCACAAAAACTCTTCGTGTGTGGCCTGATTTCTGGTGACCTTTCCTATGCAGTTTTTTTGGTCTATTTTAAAAACTAGACATTTATTTAGCAAAATTCCTTTTTACATCGCTTTGTATTCCTTTCCTCGTTAAAATAAGCCCTCAATCGTCAATATCGGTGACAAGGTATTTTTGTAATGAAAAAAGTGCAAAGGGTATATATAGTCCATGCTTTTTTTGCGAAATTTCGATTAAAATATTTTGTCACTGATTTTAACGAATGAGCACTCGTTGGACGCGGAATAATGAGAGGAATATAACAGTAAAATATTTCTGACCGAGAATTCCTAGGTTCAAAAATATGTCACAAAAACTCTTCGTGTGTGGCCTGATTTCTGGTGACCTTTCCTATGCAGTTTTTTTGGTCTATTTTAAAAACTTGACCTTTATTTAGCAAAATTCCTTTTTACATCGCTTTGTATTCCTTTCCTCGTTAAAATAAGCCCTCAATCGTCAATATCGGTGACAAGGTATTTTTGTAATAAAAAAAGTGCAAAGGCTATAGTCCATGCTTTTTTGCGAAATTTCGATTAAAATATTTTGTCACTGATTTTAACGAATGAGCACTCGTTGGACGTGGAATAATGAGAGAAATATAACAGTAAAATATTTCTGACCGAGAATTCCTAGGTTCAAAAATATGTCACAAAACTCTTCGTGTGTGGCCTGATTTCTTGTGACCCTTCCTATGCAGTTTTTTTGGTCTATTTTAAAAACTAGACATTTATTTAGCAAAATTCCTTTTTACATCGCTTTGTATTCCTTTCCTCGTTAAAATAAGCCCTCAATCGTCAATATCGGTGACAAGGTATTTTTGTAATGAAAATAGTGCAAAGGCTATAGTCCATGCTTTTTTGCGAAATTTCGATTAAAATATTTTGTCACTGATTTTAACGAATGAGCACTCGTTGGACGCGGAATAATGAGAGGAATATAACAGTAAAATATTTCTGACCGAGAATTCCTAGGTTCAAAAATATGTCACAAAAACTCTTCGTGTGTGGCCCGATTTCTGGTGACCTTTAATATGCAGTTTTTTTGGTCTATTTTAAAAACTAGCCTTTATTTAGCAAAATTCCTTTTTACATCGCTTTGTATTCCTTTCCTCGTTAAAATAAGCCCTCAATCGTCAATATCGGTGACAAGGTATTTTTGTAATGAAAAAAGTGCAAAGGCTATAGTCCATGCTTTTTTTGCGAAATTTCGGTTAAAATATTTTGTCACTGATTTTAACGAATGAGCACTCGTTGGACGCGGAATAATGAGAGGAATATAACAGTAAAATACTTCTGACCGAGAATTCCTAGGTTCAAAAATATGTCACAAAAACTCTTCGTGTGTGGCCTGATTTCTGGTGACCTTTCCTATGCAGTTTTTTTGGTCTATTTTAAAAACTAGACATTTATTTAGCAAAATTCCTTTTTACATCGCTTTGTACTCTTTTCCTCGTTAAAATAAGCCCTCAATCGTCAATATCGGTGACAAGTATTTTTGTAATGAAAAAAGTGCAAAGGCTATAGTCCATGCTTTTTTGCGAAATTTCGATTAAAATATTTTGTCACTGATTTTAACGAATGAGCGCTCGTTGGACGCGGAATAATGAGAGAAATATAACAGTAAAATATTTCTGACCGAGAATTCCTAGGTTCAAAAATATGTCACAAAACTCTTCGTGTGTGGCCTGATTTCTTGTGACCTTTCCTATGCAGTTTTTTTGGTCTATTTTAAAAACTAGACATTTATTTAGCAAAATTCCTTTTTACATCGCTTTGTATTCCTTTCCTCGTTAAAATAAGCCCTCAATCGTCAATATCGGTGACAAGGTATTTTTGTAATGAAAAAAGTGCAAAGGCTATAGTCCATGCTTTTTTGCGAAATTTCGATTAAAATACTTTGTCACTGATTTTAACGAATGAGCACTCGTTGGACGCGGAATAATGAGAGGAATATAACAGTAAAATATTTCTGACCGAGAATTCCTAGGTTCAAAAATATGTCACAAAAACTCTTCGTGTGTGGCCTGATTTCTGGTGAACTTTCCTATGCAGGTTTTTTGGTCTATTTTAAAAACTAGACATTTATTTAGCAAAATTCCTTTTTACATCGCTTTGTATTCCTTTCCTCGTTAAAATAAGCCCTCAATTGTCAATATCGGTGACAAGGTATTTTTGTAATGAAAAAAGTGCAAAGGCTATAGTCCATGCTTTTTTGCGAAATTTCGATTAAAATATTTTGTCACTGATTTTAACGAATGAGCACTCGTTGGACGCGGAATAATGAGAGAAATATAACAGTAAAATATTTCTGACCGAGAATTCCTAGGTTCAAAAATATGTCACAAAAACTCTTCGTGTGTGGCCTGATTTCTGGTGACCTTTCCTATGCAGCTTTTTTGGTCTATTTTAAAAACTGGACATTTATTTAGCAAAATTCCTTTTTACATCGCTTTGTATTCCTTTCCTCGTTAAAATAAGCCCTCAATCGTCAATATCGGTGACAAGGTATTTTTGTAATGAAAAAAGTGCAAAGGCTATAGTCCATGCTTTTTTGCGAAATTTCGATTAAAATATTTTGTCGCTGATTTTAACGAATGAGCACTCGTTGGACGCGGAATAATGAGAGGAATGTAACAGTAAAATATTTCTGACCGAGAATTCCTAGGTTCAAAAATATGTCACAAAAACTCTTCGTGTGTGGCCTGATTTCTGGTGACCTTTCCTATGCAGTTTTTTTGGTCTATTTTAAAAACTAGACATTTATTTAGCAAAATTCCTTTTTACATCGCTTTGTATTCCTTTCCTCGTTAAAATAAGCCCTCAATCGTCAATATCGGTGACAAGGTATTTTTGTAATGAAAAAAGTGCAAAGGCTATATATAGTCCATGCTTTTTTTGCGAAATTTCGATTAAAATATTTTGTCACTGATTTTAACGAATGAGCACTCGTTGGACGCGGAATAATGAGAGGAATATAACAGTAAAATATTTCTGACCGAGAATTCCTAGGTTCAAAAATATGTCACAAAAACTCTTCGTGTGTGGCCTGATTTCTGGTGACCTTTCCTATGCAGTTTTTTTGGTGTATTTTAAAAACTAGACATATATTTAGCAAAATTCCTTTTTAGATCGCTTTGTATTCCTTTCCTCGTTAAAATAAGCCCTCAATCGTCAATATCGGTGACAAGGTATTTTTGTAATGAAAAAAGTGCAAAGGCTATAGTCCATGCTTTTTTGCGAAATTTCGATTAAAATATTTTGTCACTGATTTTAACGAATGAGCACTCGTTGGACGCGGAATAATGAGAGGAATATAACAGTAAAATATTTCTGACCGAGAATTCCTAGGTTCAAAAATATGTCACAAAAACTCTTCGTGTGTGGCCTGATTTCTGGTGACCTTTCCTATGCAGTTTTTTTGGTCTATTTTAAAAACTAGACATTTATTTAGCAAAATTCCTTTTTACATCGCTTTGTATTCCTTTCCTCGTTAAAATAAGCCCTCAATCGTCAATATCGGTGACAAGGTATTTTTGTAATGAAAAAAGTGCAAAGGCTATATATAGTCCATGCTTTTTTTGCGAAATTTCGATTAAAATATTTTGTCACTGATTTTAACGAATGAGCACTCGTTGGACGCGGAATAATGAGAGGAATATAACAGTAAAATATTTCTGACCGAGAATTCCTAGGTTCAAAAATATGTCACAAAAACTCTTCGTGTGTGGCCTGATTTCTGGTGACCTTTCCTATGCAGTTTTTTTGGTGTATTTTAAAAACTAGACATATATTTAGCAAAATTCCTTTTTAGATCGCTTTGTATTCCTTTCCTCGTTAAAATAAGCCCTCAATCGTCAATATCGGTGACAAGGTATTTTTGTAATGAAAAAAGTGCAAAGGCTATAGTCCATGCTTTTTTGCGAAATTTCGATTAAAATATTTTGTCACTGATTTTAACGAATGAGCACTCGTTGGACGCGGAATAATGAGAGGAATATAACAGTAAAATATTTCTGACCGAGAATTCCTAGGTTCAAAAATATGTCACAAAAACTCTTCGTGTGTGGCCTGATTTCTGGTGACCTTTCCTATGCAGTTTTTTTGGTCTATTTTAAAAACTAGACATTTATTTAGCAAAATTCCTTTTTACATCGCTTTGTATTCCTTTCCTCGTTAAAATAAGCCCTCAATCGTCAATATCGGTGACAAGGTATTTTTGTAATGAAAAAAGTGCAAAGGCTATATATAGTCCATGCTTTTTTTGCGAAATTTCGATTAAAATATTTTGTCACTGATTTTAACGAATGAGCACTCGTTGGACGCGGAATAATGAGAGGAATATAACAGTAAAATATTTCTGACCGAGAATTCCTAGGTTCAAAAATATGTCACAAAAACTCTTCGTGTGTGGCCTGATTTCTGGTGACCTTTCCTATGCAGTTTTTTTGGTCTATTTTAAAAACTTGACCTTTATTTAGCAAAATTCCTTTTTACATCGCTTTGTATTCCTTTCCTCGTTAAAATAAGCCCTCAATCGTCAATATCGGTGACAAGGTATTTTTGTAATGAAAAAAGTGCAAAGGCTATAGTCCATGCTTTTTTGCGAAATTTCGATTAAAATATTTTGTCACTGATTTTAACGAATGAGCACTCGTTGGACGTGGAATAATGAGAGAAATATAACAGTAAAATATTTCTGACCGAGAATTCCTAGGTTCAAAAATATGTCACAAAACTCTTCGTGTGTGGCCTGATTTCTGGTGACCTTTCCTATGCAGCTTTTTTGGTCTATTTTAAAAACTGGACATTTATTTAGCAAAATTCCTTTTTACATCGCTTTGTATTCCTTTCCTCGTTAAAATAAGCCCTCAATCGTCAATATCGGTGACAAGGTATTTTTGTAATGAAAAAAGTGCAAAGGCTATAGTCCATGCTTTTTTGCGAAATTTCGATTAAAATATTTTGTCGCTGATTTTAACGAATGAGCACTCGTTGGACGCGGAATAATGAGAGGAATATAACAGTAAAATATTTCTGACCGAGAATTCCTAGGTTCAAAAATATGTCACAAAAACTCTTCGTGTGTGGCCTGATTTCTGGTGACCTTTCCTATGCAGTTTTTTTGGTCTATTTTAAAAACTAGACATTTATTTAGCAAAATTCCTTTTTACATCGCTTTGTATTCCTTTCCTCGTTAAAATAAGCCCTCAATCGTCAATATCGGTGACAAGGTATTTTTGTAATGAAAAAAGTGCAAAGGCTATATATAGTCCATGCTTTTTTTGCGAAATTTCGATTAAAATATTTTGTCACTGATTTTAACGAATGAGCACTCGTTGGACGCGGAATAATGAGAGGAATATAACAGTAAAATATTTCTGACCGAGAATTCCTAGGTTCAAAAATATGTCACAAAAACTCTTCGTGTGTGGCCTGATTTCTGGTGACCTTTCCTATGCAGTTTTTTTGGTGTATTTTAAAAACTAGACATATATTTAGCAAAATTCCTTTTTAGATCGCTTTGTATTCCTTTCCTCGTTAAAATAAGCCCTCAATCGTCAATATCGGTGACAAGGTATTTTTGTAATGAAAAAAGTGCAAAGCCTATAGTCCATGCTTTTTTGCAAAATTTCGATTAAAATATTTTGTCACTGATTTTAACGAATGAGCACTCGTTGGACGCGGAATAATGAGAGGAATATAACAGTAAAATATTTCTGACCGAGAATTCCTAGGTTCAAAAATATGTCACAAAAACTCTTCGTGTGTGGCCTGATTTCTGGTGACCTTTCCTATGCAGTTTTTTTGGTCTATTTTAAAAACTAGACATTTATTTAGCAAAATTCCTTTTTACATCGCTTTGTATTCCTTTCCTCGTTAAAATAAGCCCTCAATCGTCAATATCGGTGACAAGGTATTTTTGTAATGAAAAAAGTGCAAAGGCTATATATAGTCCATGCTTTTTTTGCGAAATTTCGATTAAAATATTTTGTCACTGATTTTAACGAATGAGCACTCGTTGGACGCGGAATAATGAGAGGAATATAACAGTAAAATATTTCTGACCGAGAATTCCTAGGTTCAAAAATATGTCACAAAAACTCTTCGTGTGTGGCCTGATTTCTGGTGACCTTTCCTATGCAGTTTTTTTGGTCTATTTTAAAAACTTGACCTTTATTTAGCAAAATTCCTTTTTACATCGCTTTGTATTCCTTTCCTCGTTAAAATAAGCCCTCAATCGTCAATATCGGTGACAAGGTATTTTTGTAATGAAAAAAGTGCAAAGGCTATAGTCCATGCTTTTTTGCGAAATTTCGATTAAAATATTTTGTCACTGATTTTAACGAATGAGCACTCGTTGGACGTGGAATAATGAGAGAAATATAACAGTAAAATATTTCTGACCGAGAATTCCTAGGTTCAAAAATATGTCACAAAACTCTTCGTGTGTGGCCTGATTTCTTGTGACCCTTCCTATGCAGTTTTTTTGGTCTATTTTAAAAACTAGACATTTATTTAGCAAAATTCCTTTTTACATCGCTTTGTATTCCTTTCCTCGTTAAAATAAGCCCTCAATCGTCAATATCGGTGACAAGGTATTTTTGTAATGAAAATAGTGCAAAGGCTATAGTCCATGCTTTTTTGCGAAATTTCGATTAAAATATTTTGTCACTGATTTTAACGAATGAGCACTCGTTGGACGCGGAATAATGAGAGGAATATAACAGTAAAATATTTCTGACCGAGAATTCCTAGGTTCAAAAATATGTCACAAAAACTCTTCGTGTGTGGCCCGATTTCTGGTGACCTTTCCTATGCAGTTTTTTTGGTCTATTTTAAAAACTAGCCTTTATTTAGCAAAATTCCTTTTTACATCGCTTTGTATTCCTTTCCTCGTTAAAATAAGCCCTCAATCGTCAATATCGGTGACAAGGTATTTTTGTAATGAAAAAAGTGCAAAGGCTATAGTCCATGCTTTTTTTGCGAAATCTCGGTTAAAATATTTTGTCACTGATTTTAACGAATGAGCACTCGTTGGACGCGGAATAATGAGAGGAATATAACAGTAAAATATTTCTGACCGAGAATTCCTAGGTTCAAAAATATGTCACAAAAACTCTTCGTGTGTGGCCTGATTTCTGGTGACCTTTCCTATGCAGTTTTTTTGGTCTATTTTAAAAACTAGACATTTATTTAGCAAAATTCCTTTTTACATCGCTTTGTACTCCTTTCCTCGTTAAAATAAGCCCTCAATCGTCAATATCGGTGACAAGTATTTTTGTAATGAAAAAAGTGCAAAGGCTATAGTCCATGCTTTTTTGCGAAATTTCGATTAAAATATTTTGTCACTGATTTTAACGAATGAGCGCTCGTTGGACGCGGAATAATGAGAGAAATATAACAGTAAAATATTTCTGACCGAGAATTCCTAGGTTCAAAAATATGTCACAAAACTCTTCGTGTGTGGCCTGATTTCTTGTGACCTTTCCTATGCAGTTTTTTTGGTCTATTTTAAAAACTAGACATTTATTTAGCAAAATTCCTTTTTACATCGCTTTGTATTCCTTTCCTCGTTAAAATAAGCCCTCAATCGTCAATATCGGTGACAAGGTATTTTTGTAATGAAAAAAGTGCAAAGGCTATAGTCCATGCTTTTTTGCGAAATTTCGATTAAAATACTTTGTCACTGATTTTAACGAATGAGCACTCGTTGGACGCGGAATAATGAGAGGAATATAACAGTAAAATATTTCTGACCGAGAATTCCTAGGTTCAAAAATATGTCACAAAAACTCTTCGTGTGTGGCCTGATTTCTGGTGAACTTTCCTATGCAGTTTTTTTGGTCTATTTTAAAAACTAGACATTTATTTAGCAAAATTCCTTTTTACATCGCTTTGTATTCCTTTCCTCGTTAAAATAAGCCCTCAATTGTCAATATCGGTGACAAGGTATTTTTGTAATGAAAAAAGTGCAAAGGCTATAGTCCATGCTTTTTTGCGAAATTTCGATTAAAATATTTTGTCACTGATTTTAACGAATGAGCACTCGTTGGACGCGGAATAATGAGAGAAATATAACAGTAAAATATTTCTGACCGAGAATTCCTAGGTTCAAAAATATGTCACAAAAACTCTTCGTGTGTGGCCTGATTTCTGGTGACCTTTCCTATGCAGCTTTTTTGGTCTATTTTAAAAACTGGACATTTATTTAGCAAAATTCCTTTTTACATCGCTTTGTATTCCTTTCCTCGTTAAAATAAGCCCTCAATCGTCAATATCGGTGACAAGGTATTTTTGTAATGAAAAAAGTGCAAAGGCTATAGTCCATGCTTTTTTGCGAAATTTCGATTAAAATATTTTGTCGCTGATTTTAACGAATGAGCACTCGTTGGACGCGGAATAATGAGAGGAATATAACAGTAAAATATTTCTGACCGAGAATTCCTAGGTTCAAAAATATGTCACAAAAACTCTTCGTGTGTGGCCTGATTTCTGGTGACCTTTCCTATGCAGTTTTTTTGGTGTATTTTAAAAACTAGACATTTATTTAGCAAAATTCCTTTTTAGATCGCTTTGTATTCCTTTCCTCGTTAAAATAAGCCCTCAATCGTCAATATCGGTGACAAGGTATTTTTGTAATGAAAAAAGTGCAAAGGCTATAGTCCATGCTTTTTTGCGAAATTTCGATTAAAATAGTTTGTCACTGATTTTAACGAATGAGCACTCGTTGGACGCAGAATAATGAGAGAAATATAACAGTAAAATACTTCTGACCGAGAATTCTTAGGTTCAAAAATATGTCACAAAAACTCTTCGTGTGTGGCCTGATTTCTGGTGACCTTTCCTATGCAGTTTTTTTGGTCTATTTTAAAAACTAGGCATTTATTTAGCAAAATTCCTTTTTACATCGCTTTGTATTCCTTTCCTCGTTAAAATAAGCCCTCAATCGTCAATATCGGTGATAAGGTATTTTTGTAATGAAAAAAGTGCAAAGGCTATAGTCCATGCTTTTTTGCGAAATTTCGATTAAAATATTTTGTCACTGATTTTAACGAATGAGCACTCGTTGGACGCGGAATAATGAGAGGAATATAACAGTAAAATATTTCTGACCGAGAATTCCTAGGTTCAAAAATATGTCACAAAAACTCTTCGTGTGTGGCCTGATTTCTGGTGACCTTTCCTATGCAGCTTTTTTGGTCTATTTTAAAAACTAGACATTTATTTAGCAAAATTCCTTTTTACATCGCTTTGTATTCCTTTCCTCGTTAAAATAAGCCCTCAATCGTCAATATCGGTGACAAGATATTTTTGTAATGAAAAAAGTGCAAAGGCTATAGTCCATGCTTTTTTGCGAAATTTCGATTAAAATATTTTGTCACTGATTTTAACGAATGAGCACTCGTTGGACGCGGAATAATGAGAGGAATATAACAGTAAAATATTTCTGACCGAGAATTCCTAGGTTCAAAAATATGTCACAAAAACTCTTCGTGTGTGGCCTGATTTCTGGTGACCTTTCCTATGCAGTTTTTTTGGTCTATTTTAAAAACTAGACATTTATTTAGCAAAATTCCTTTTTACATCGCTTTGTATTCCTTTCCTCGTTAAAATAAGCCCTCAATCGTCAATATCGGTGACAAGGTATTTTTGTAATGAAAAAAGTGCAAAGGCTATAGTCCATGCTTTTTTGCGAAATTTCGATTAAAATATTTTGTCACTGATTTTAACGAATGAGCACTCGTTGGACGCGGAATAATGAGAGGAATATAACAGTAAAATATTTCTGACCGAGAATTCCTAGGTTCAAAAATATGTCACAAAAACTCTTCGTGTGTGGCCTGATTTCTGGTGACCTTTCCTATGCAGCTTTTTTGGTCTATTTTAAAAACTGGACATTTATTTAGCAAAATTCCTTTTTACATCGCTTTGTATTCCTTTCCTCGTTAAAATAAGCCCTCAATCGTCAATATCGGTGACAAGGTATTTTTGTAATGAAAAAAGTGCAAAGGCTATAGTCCACACCCAGAAAAATGTTTCTGGTTATTCGTAACTATTTTTCTCGTCGATTCTAACTATATTTCAAAAATCATACAAATAGTTGCATATAACTGTATAATAGTTACGAATTACCATAAATCTGAAATTTCTGGTAAATGTCAACTAGAAATTTTACATTAGCTTTGACAAATTAATAGTCAAAAAATATTTATTTTAACTATTAAGTTGTCATATTCTTACAAAAATACAGAAATTCGGAAATTAACTAGAAAATAGTTAATAATGACTATAAGCAACTATTTTCTAGTCATTTTGTTAACCATGATGTAACATTTTTTCTAGTTAAATTTCATTAGATATATAGTAATATTTTCTGGTATTGTCTAACACTTCGAATGAAATGATTAAAAAAAATCCGGATGACTAGAATTCTGGTCACTTTCAACCACACTTAACCATATTTCTCGTCATATTGATAGCTACACCTAAGTAGTTAACTAGAAATCTGGTCAAGTTCAATGAGAATTCTAGTCATTTAAGCATAAGAATGTTATTCTATGCCAACTATTTCTATATATTTCTACGTAATAGATGGTCCGTTATAGTTACCCAAATTACATTTTATATTATAATGCGAACGATTTCACCGGTTGTGTTTGCGTTATTAGGATCGCGTGTGTATTATTGGTTGTATGGGTGGTAGCAATGGGCTTTGCTAATACATATGAAAACATTCTAACTGTTTATATGGTCTTTAATGACTAGAATTCTGGTTACTTTCAACTATTTTAACCATAATTTAGTCAATTTTAACTAGTCTTCTAATCATATAATAGGAAAGATCAAGTGAAAATCGAAATTTATTCAGTTTCTCGTGATACTTCATTGTGGCGTGACTTTCGTGTTGATTAAATTTTTGAGCAGTTAATTTATAATAATTGAAGTGTTGACTGTGGTAATTGGATATAGATATATAATATCTATACCAGTGAAAGCAACTGTAAAGTGTTTAAAGTTAAAATTTAAATAATATTATATATATAGTTTTACCTAGCGCTTTGGAAAATTTTTTTTATTGGAACAATGAATCCTGGTGCAGAAAGTTCAATTCTCAACGAGCTTTATAGAGATGTGTGTTACTAATAGATGTAAAAAGTACTTTTCTTCTTATAAGTTTCCTAACTTTTAGCTCCAGTGTGAAGAGACAACGACAGATAAAATAACGTATTCGGACAGTGATATAAACCGATTCGAATTCAATGAAAGTACAGACGGCGTAATTACTTTAGTACTTTCTGAAAATGAAGTGACAAAAGAAGTTGATTGTGACCAATTAAAAAAAATTTTGACTGATTGGAGCCTTGAATTTCTTTATGACAAATTTGTTGGTAAGTACTTCAAAGATTATATTACAATTTTGCATATTGAATTGTTTTAAATATCTGATTAGCATCTAATTTTTTTATTAATATATATGCAACAACGTGAGCACTCCGCGTCTTCAGGTGGTCTTATCTAGAAATAACAATAGTAAGCCATGTCAAATATTTAAAATTTTTGTACTACTTACGTAAACATTATTAATTATAGCAATTATTTTTTTAAAAAATACAAAGAAGAAGCGAAACAATAATAAATTCACATTTAAACGAAGAACACTGCAATTTAAACAATATAATAAATTATTAACATGAACATATGTATGAATATGTTATTAATTTATTATTGTTTCGCCCCTTCTTTGTATTTCTTTCAAAACGTAATTGCTATAATTAATAATTTTTACGTAAATACTTAGTACAAAAATTGTAATTTGTTGCCAAAGCTTACTATTATTACTAATAGATAAGACCACCTGAAGACACGGCGGAGTGCTCACCCATAAAACGTTGTCACATATTTATTAATAAAAAAAATTAAACACTAATCTGTAGTTTGTTGCCTAAAACAAAGACTTATAGTCCGAGTATTTATCCAACTACATTTTAGTCAAGATGGTTAAGACCGCAACATATATCTGAGCCTTATTCTCCTGAATTCTGCCAATTAAGTGAATACTCGAATTCTAATATTCTTTTATTTCTTTTCTACTTTCTGCATTAATTTTAATAGTATATTCCTTTTACAGAAAGCCAAATTGAAACGGACAAAAACTTTATGAAAACATGCGCTGAAGATTGGAATGCTTGTCTTTTAAGATGGGATAGAACTTTCGCCTGCAGAAGTAAATATATAGCATCAGAGCAAGAATCAAGTATTTCGTCAATACTACAAGCCTGGCCTCTCTTCCGGCATAACTTGGGACACACCTTGGTAATAAAATATGGAATGCATTATAATGTGTACACACACTCACTCATATTTACATCTCTACATAGCGAGGATGGCCAAAAAATATTTGTTCTCTCTCATTATTTCCAAAACAATCTGTACTACTTTATTTGTAGACTAAAAGAGGTTTTAATCTTCTTGGTTCTAATTCTGATTCGCTAAGATATATTTATTGAATATATACATATATGTAGGTATATATAATTATATATATATTTTTGTGAGGTAGTGATAGCGAACAAATTTTGTTTTGTCCATGTTCCATATCACTATCAATAAATGTATAACATTTGAATTTATACATACACTTACTATATTGTATAGCACAAAAAAATGCTGATGCTTTTGATATTTCAGATTGACAGAGATTTTACTCAGAAGTACGGCGAAGAGATTTCAATGAGCCTTATAAACAAGTGGCCCGTTCTTATTAATAGCTTTAAACCGGTCCACAATAAAATAAAGGACAAAATTGGCCAAGAGCTACTAAAGCTTTTAAGTAGCAATTCTGAAGAAGGTAACAATTGTTAGCATTTATTTTTAAAGGAAGGACTTTCGAACTTTTTCTTACCTTTTTCAGCTTGCAGAGACGTAATTACAGCTCTACTACTTCACGTGATTTTAAAACCTGTACGGCGCTTACAAATAAAGACACAAGAGGGAAAATCGTACTGGAAACCAGGAATCAAAGCCTCACAAGATAGTTTCTGCACTATTGTGACAAATCATGCTGACGTACTTAAAACTACAGAAGAAAGAGCTAAATTTTATAAAGATCTTGGCTTAAGCTGCCAACCATATATAATTGGTGTTGGTAGTTCTGTATGTAAGTTGACTAATTTTTTTTTTTGTGGTAGATAACATTTTATATAAATTTAAAAATTTCATTAAATGCCTTGATTCTTGTTTTAAGGCCCATTTTATTTTTAATTTAAAATACGCTCTTGAATGTGAACAGGTATGGATATTTCTGGAAAAATATTTTTATAATTTACCTAATACCAAAAACGTTTCCATATCAATTGATAACTTTATAAATAATCTCAGTCAATAGAAAGTTTAAGCTTAAGCTTCATATTGTTACAGTTCAAATTAAATTTCAATAATATTTAAAACTTTAACATGTTTTCGTGTGTTCAGTGCAAAGACCTTTTTACAAATGTAGAAATGCTTGTAGATCATTTAAAATACGTTCACAATATACTCTCTTCTAATTTTATACATTGTGGCCAAGGACACTGCCCTCAAATCTTAGGTAGCTTAAATTCTTTAAAAAAACACCTACTAAGGTTACATCCTAACGGCATTAAAAATCCTAATAACAATTCTGGTTACACATCAATTGAAAGTAATGCAGAAAATAATATAATAGATATATCTCTGCTTCATGAAGATCGTAGCACAAATGTTAACGAGAATAGTCACATAGAAAATATAAGTAATGATAATTTAAAAACAGAAACTGCTTTGGCTTTTTTAACTAAACTACATAGCAAGAACAATCAATCACGAAAAAGTGTCACAGATATAGTATATGATATTAAAGAAAACATACTTGATCCTTTATCATCACAATTAAAAGATATTTTAGTTAACGATAAATGTTGTATAAAAGACAGTCTTTCGCAGGTAATAGAATTCATTGATTCTTTTTTTAACGATATAGATACAGATTTTAGATATTCATTTACAGTGGACAATTTTTGACAGACACTTAAAACAACACATTTTTTTCTTAATAGTAATAATTAATACGAGTAATGATTAAGCAGTACTACTTTAGAACGATATTTATATATATAAATGCAAATAAAAAGATTTTTCTTTAACATACAGCATTTCATTAAAATGAAAAAGTTTTAAGTTTCAGGATTTACTAAGATTTTTCCATAATTCGCTGATTTTGAGCAAAACAATTGCCTTACCCAGATGTATAGTCAGAATGATGACTATAAATTCAGTTACTATATGACTATATATTATGTTGACCATAATTATGTCAAAGATAACAATAAATTGTAGTTGAAAATAACCATGGGCATTGTCATATAAGATACTAGATTTCTAGTGGAAAGTAACTACAAATCTAGTTAAAATACTGGAATAATAGTTACACATATATTGACTACATTCTGTGGTCACATGTAGCTAGAACTTTGTTGAAAGTGACTACAACTGTAGTCAAAACATAGATAACTATACTTTATGATCAAAATTGACTAGAAGTAACTATTTTTCTGGTTATCCCATATTGAACCATAAAAATAGTTAAAAAATTGTCATTTTTGACTAGAAATTTCTCTGGGTGCATGCTTTTTTGCGAAATTTCGATTAAATATTTTGTCGCTGATTTTAACGAATGAGCACTCGTTGGACGCGGAATAATGAGAGGAATATAACAGTAAAATATTTCTGACCGAGAATTCCTAGGTTCAAAAATATGTCACAAAAACTCTTCGTGTGTGGCCTGATTTCTGGTGACCTTTCCTATGCAGTTTTTTTGGTGTATTTTAAAAACTAGACATTTATTTAGCAAAATTCCTTTTTAGATCGCTTTGTATTCCTTTCCTCGTTAAAATAAGCCCTCAATCGTCAATATCGGTGACAAGGTATTTTTGTAATGAAAAAAGTGCAAAGGCTATATTCCATGCTTTTTTGCGAAATTTCGATTAAAATAGTTTGTCACTGATTTTAACGAATGAGCACTCGTTTTACGCGGAATAATGAGAGGAATATAACAGTAAAATATTTCTGACCGAGAATTCCTAGGTTCAAAAATATGTCACAAAAACTCTTCGTGTGTGGCCTGATTTCTGGTGACCTTTCCTATGCAGTTTTTTTGGTCTATTTTTAAAAACTAGACATTTATTTAGCAAAATTCCTTTTTACATCACTTTGTATTCCTTTCCTCGTTAAAATAAGCCCTCAATCGTCAATATCGGTGACAAAGTATTTTTGTAATGAAAAAAGTGCAAAGGCTATAGTCCATGCTTTTTTGCGAAATTTCGATTAAAATATTTTGTCACTGATTTTAACGAATGAGCACTCTTTAGACGCGGAATAATGAGAGGAATATAACAGTAAAATATTTCTGACCGAGAATTCCTAGGTTCAAAAATATGTCACAAAAACTCTTCGTGTGTGGCCTGATTTCTGGTGACCTTTCCTATGCAGTTTTTTTGGTGTATTTTAAAAACTAGACATATATTTAGCAAAATTCCTTTTTAGATCGCTTTGTATTCCTTTCCTCGTTAAAATAAGCCCTCAATCGTCAATATCGGTGACAAGGTATTTTTGTAATGAAAAAAGTGCAAAGGCTATAGTCCATGCTTTTTTGCGAAATTTCGATTAAAATATTTTGTCACTGATTTTAACGAATGAGCACTCGTTGGACGCGGAATAATGAGAGGAATATAACAGTAAAATATTTCTGACCGAGAATTCCTAGGTTCAAAAATATGTCACAAAAACTCTTCGTGTGTGGCCTGATTTCTGGTGACCTTTCCTATGCAGTTTTTTTGGTCTATTTTAAAAACTAGACATTTATTTAGCAAAATTCCTTTTTACATCGCTTTGTATTCCTTTCCTCGTTAAAATAAGGCCTCAATCGTCAATATCGGTGACAAGGTATTTTTGTAATGAAAAAAGTGCAAAGGCTATAGTCCATGCTTTTTTGCGAAATTTCGATTAAAATATTTTGTCACTGATTTTAACGAATGAGCACTCATTGGACGCGGAATAATGAGAGGAATATAACAGTAAAATACTTCTGACCGAGAATTCTTAGGTTCAAAAATATGTCACAAAAACTCTTCGTGTGTGGCCTGATTTCTGGTGACCTTTCCTATGCAGTTTTTTTGGTCTATTTTAAAAACTAGACATTTATTTAGCAAAATTCCTTTTTACATCGCTTTGTATTCCTTTCCTCGTTAAAATAAGCCCTCAATCGTCAATATCGGTGACACGGTATTTTTGTAATGAAAAAAGTGCAAAGGCTATAGTCCATGCTTTTTTGCGAAATTTCGATTAAAATATTTTGTCACTGATTTTAACGAATGAGCACTCGTTGGACGCGGAATAATGAGAGGAATATAACAGTAAAATATTTCTGACCGAGAATTCCTAGGTTCAAAAATATGTCACAAAAACTCTTCGTGTGTGGCCCGATTTCTGGTGACCTTTCCTATGCAGTTTTTTTGGTCTATTTTAAAAACTTGACCTTTATTTAGCAAAATTCCTTTTTACATCGCTTTGTATTCCTTTCCTCGTTAAAATAAGCCCTCAATCGTCAATATCGGTGACAAGGTATTTTTGTAATGAAAAAAGTGCAAAGGCTATAGTCCATGCTTTTTTGCGAAATTTCGATTAAAATATTTTGTCACTGATTTTAACGAATGAGCACTCGTTGGACGCGGAATAATGAGAGAAATATAACAGTAAAATATTTCTGACCGAGAATTCCTAGGTTCAAAAATATGTCACAAAACTCTTCGTGTGTGGCCTGATTTCTTGTGACCCTTCCTATGCAGTTTTTTTGGTCTATTTTAAAAACTAGACATTTATTTAGCAAAATTCCTTTTTACATCGCTTTGTATTCCTTTCCTCGTTAAAATAAGCCCTCAATCGTCAATATCGGTGACAAGGTATTTTTGTAATGAAAATAGTGCAAAGGCTATAGTCCATGCTTTTTTGCGAAATTTCGATTAAAATATTTTGTCACTGATTTTAACGAATGAGCACTCGTTGGACGCGGAATAATGAGAGGAATATAACAGTAAAATATTTCTGACCGAGAATTCCTAGGTTCAAAAATATGTCACAAAAACTCTTCGTGTGTGGCCCGATTTCTGGTGACCTTTCCTATGCAGTTTTTTTGGTCTATTTTAAAAACTAGACCTTTATTTAGCAAAATTCCTTTTTACATCGCTTTGTATTCCTTTCCTCGTTAAAATAAGCCCTCAATCGTCAATATCGGTGACAAGGTATTTTTGTAATGAAAAAAGTGCAAAGGCTATAGTCCATGCTTTTTTTGCGAAATTTCGATTAAAATATTTTGTCACTGATTTTAACGAATGAGCACTCGTTGGACGCGGAATAATGAGAGGAATATAACAGTAAAATACTTCTGACCGAGAATTCCTAGGTTCAAAAATATGTCACAAAAACTCTTCGTGTGTGGCCTGATTTCTGGTGACCTTTCCTATGCAGTTTTTTTGGTCTATTTTAAAAACTAGACATTTATTTAGCAAAATTCCTTTTTACATCGCTTTGTACTCCTTTCCTCGTTAAAATAAGCCCTCAATCGTCAATATCGGTGACAAGTATTTTTGTAATGAAAAAAGTGCAAAGGCTATAGTCCATGCTTTTTTGCGAAATTTCGATTAAAATATTTTGTCACTGATTTTAACGAATGAGCACTCGTTGGACGCGGAATAATGAGAGAAATATAACAGTAAAATATTTCTGACCGAGAATTCCTAGGTTCAAAAATATGTCACAAAACTCTTCGTGTGTGGCCTGATTTCTTGTGACCTTTCCTATGCAGTTTTTTTGGGTCTATTTTAAAAACTAGACATTTATTTAGCAAAATTCCTTTTTACATCGCTTTGTATTCCTTTCCTCGTTAAAATAAGCCCTCAATCGTCAATATCGGTGACAAGGTATTTTTTGTAATGAAAAAAGTGCAAAGGCTATAGTCCATGCTTTTTTGCGAAATTTCGATTAAAATACTTTGTCACTGATTTTAACGAATGAGCACTCGTTGGACGCGGAATAATGAGAGGAATATAACAGTAAAATATTTCTGACCGAGAATTCCTAGGTTCAAAAATATGTCACAAAAACTCTTCGTGTGTGGCCTGATTTCTGGTGAACTTTCCTATGCAGTTTTTTTGGTCTATTTTAAAAACTAGACATTTATTTAGCAAAATTCCTTTTTACATCGCTTTGTATTCCTTTCCTCGTTAAAATAAGCCCTCAATCGTCAATATCGGTGACAAGGTATTTTTGTAATGAAAAAAGTGCAAAGGCTATAGTCCATGCTTTTTTTGCGAAATTTCGATTAAAATATTTTGTCACTGATTTTAACGAATGAGCACTCGTTGGACGCGGAATAATGAGAGAAATATAACAGTAAAATATTTCTGACCGAGAATTCCTAGGTTCAAAAATATGTCACAAAACTCTTCGTGTGTGGCCTGATTTCTGGTGACCCTTCCTATGCAGTTTTTTTGGTCTATTTTAAAAACTGGACATTTATTTAGCAAAATTCCTTTTTACATCGCTTTGTATTCCTTTCCTCGTTAAAATAAGCCCTCAATCGTCAATATCGGTGACAAGGTATTTTTGTAATGAAAAAAGTGCAAAGGCTATAGTCCATGCTTTTTTGCGAAATTTCGATTAAAATATTTTGTCACTGATTTTAACGAATGAGCACTCGTTGGACGCGGAATAATGAGAGGAATATAACAGTAAAATATTTCTGACCGAGAATTCCTAGGTTCAAAAATATGTCACAAAAACTCTTCGTGTGTGGCCCGATTTCTGGTGACCTTTCCTATGCAGTTTTTTTGGTCTATTTTAAAAACTAGACCTTTATTTAGCAAAATTCCTTTTTACATCGCTTTGTATTCCTTTCCTCGTTAAAATAAGCCCTCAATCGTCAATATCGGTGACAAGGTATTTTTGTAATAAAAAAGTGCAAAGGCTATAGTCCATGCTTTTTTTGCGAAATTTCGATTAAAATATTTTGTCACTGATTTTAACGAATGAGCACTCGTTGGACGCGGAATAATGAGAGGAATATAACAGTAAAATACTTCTGACCGAGAATTCCTAGGTTCAAAAATATGTCACAAAAACTCTTCGTGTGTGGCCTGATTTCTGGTGACCTTTCCTATGCAGTTTTTTTGGTCTATTTTAAAAACTAGACATTTATTTAGCAAAATTCCTTTTTACATCGCTTTGTACTCCTTTCCTCGTTAAAATAAGCCCTCAATCGTCAATATCGGTGACAAGGTATTTTTGTAATGAAAAAAGTGCAAAGGCTATAGTCCATGCTTTTTTGCGAAATTTCGATTAAAATATTTTGTCACTGATTTTAACGAATGAGCACTCGTTGGACGCGGAATAATGAGAGAAATATAACAGTAAAATATTTCTGACCGAGAATTCCTAGGTTCAAAAATATGTCACAAAACTCTTCGTGTGTGGCCTGATTTCTTGTGACCCTTCCTATGCAGTTTTTTTGGTCTATTTTAAAAACTAGACATTTATTTAGCAAAATTCCTTTTTACATCGCTTTGTATTCCTTTCCTCGTTAAAATAAGCCCTCAATCGTCAATATCGGTGACAAGGTATTTTTGTAATGAAAAAAGTGCAAAGGCTATAGTCCATGCTTTTTTGCGAAATTTCGATTAAAATATTTTGTCACTCATTTTAACGAATGAGCACTCGTTGGACGCGGAATAATGAGAGGAATATAACAGTAAAATATTTCTGACCGAAAATTCCTAGGTTCAAAAATATGTCACAAAAACTCTTCGTGTGTGGCCCGATTTCTGGTGAAATTTCCTATGCAGTTTTTTTGGTCTATTTTAAAAACTAGACCTTTATTTAGCAAAATTCCTTTTTACATCGCTTTGTATTCCTTTCCTCGTTAAAATAAGCCCTCAATCGTCAATATCGGTGACAAGGTATTTTTGTAATGAAAAAAGTGCAAAGGCTATAGTCCATGCTTTTTTGCGAAATTTCGATTAAAATATTTTGTCACTGATTTTAACGAATGAGCACTCGTTGGACGCGGAATAATGAGAGGAATATAACAGTAAAATACTTCTGACCGAGAATTCCTAGGTTCAAAAATATGTCACAAAAACTCTTCGTGTGTGGCCTGATTTCTGGTGACCTTTCCTCTGCAGTTTTTTTGGTCTATTTTAAAAACTAGACATTTATTTAGCAAAATTCCTTTTTACATCGCTTTGTACTCCTTTCCTCGTTAAAATAAGCCCTCAATCGTCAATATCGGTGACAAGGTATTTTTGTAATGAAAAAAGTGCAAAGGCTATATATAGTCCATGCTTTTTTGCGAAATTTCGATTAAAATATTTTGTCACTGATTTTAACGAATGAGCACTCGTTGGACGCGGAATAATGAGAGAAATATAACAGTAAAATATTTCTGACCGAGAATTCCTAGGTTCAAAAATATGTCACAAAACTCTTCGTGTTTGGCCTGATTTCTTGTGACCCTTCCTATGCAGTTTTTTTGGTCTATTTTAAAAACTAGACATTTATTTAGCAAAATTCCTTTTTACATCGCTTTGTATTCCTTTCCTCGTTAAAATAAGCCCTCAATCGTCAATATCGGTGACAAGGTATTTTTGTAATGAAAAAAGTGCAAAGGCTATAGTCCATGCTTTTTTGCGAAATTTCGATTAAAATATTTTGTCACTGATTTTAACGAATGAGCACTCGTTGGACGCGTAATAATGAGAGGAATATAACAGTAAAATATTTCTGACCGAGAATTCCTAGGTTCAAAAATATGTCACAAAAACTCTTCGTGTGTGGCCCGATTTCTGGTGACCTTTCCTATGCAGTTTTTTTGGTCTATTTTAAAAACTAGACCTTTATTTAGCAAAATTCCTTTTTACATCGCTTTGTATTCCTTTCCTCGTTAAAATAAGCCCTCAATCGTCAATATCGGTTACAAGGTATTTTTGTAATGAAAAAAGTGCAAAGGCTATAGTCCATGCTTTTTTTGCGAAATTTCGATTAAAATATTTTGTCACTGATTTTAACGAATGAGCACTCGTTGGACGCGGAATAATGAGAGGAATATAACAGTAAAATACTTCTGACCGAGAATTCCTAGGTTCAAAAATATGTCACAAAAACTCTTCGTGTGTGGCCTGATTTCTGGTGACCTTTCCTATGCAGTTTTTTTGGTCTGTTTTAAAAACTAGACATTTATTTAGCAAAATTCCTTTTTACATCGCTTTGTACTCCTTTCCTCGTTAAAATAAGCCCTCAATCGTCAATATCGGTGACAAGGTATTTTTGTAATGAAAAAAGTGCAAAGGCTATAGTCCATGCTTTTTTTGCGAAATTTCGATTAAAATATTTTGTCACTGATTTTAACGGATGAGCACTCGTTGGACGCGGAATAATGAGAGGAATATAACAGTAAAATACTTCTGACCGAGAATTCCTAGGTTCAAAAATATGTCACAAAAACTCTTCGTGTGTGGCCTGATTTCTGGTGACCTTTCCTATGCAGTTTTTTTGGTCTATTTTAAAAACTAGACATTTATTTAGCAAAATTCCTTTTTACATCGCTTTGTACTCCTTTCCTCGTTAAAATAAGCCCTCAATCGTCAATATCGGTGACAAGGTATTTTTGTAATGAAAAAAGTGCAAAGGCTATAGTCCATGCTTTTTTTGCGAAATTTCGATTAAAATATTTTGTCACTGATTTTAACGAATGAGCACTCGTTGGACGCGGAATAATGAGAGAAATATAACAGTAAAATATTTCTGACCGAGAATTCCTAGGTTCAAAAATATGTCACAAAAACTCTTCGTGTGTGGCCCGATTTCTGGTGACCTTTCCTATGCAGTTTTTTTTGGTCTATTTTAAAAACTAGACATTTATTTAGCAAAATTCCTTTTTACATCGCTTTGTACTCCTTTCCTCGTTAAAATAAGCCCTCAATCGTCAATATCGGTGACAAGGTATTTTTGTAATGAAAAAAGTGCAAAGGCTATAGTCCATGCTTTTTTTGCGAAATTTCGATTAAAATATTTTGTCACTGATTTTAACGAATGAGCACTCGTTGGACGCGGAATAATGAGAGGAATATAACAGTAAAACACTTCTGACCGAGAATTCCTAGGTTCAAAAATATGTCACAAAAACTCTTCGTGTGTGGCCTGATTTCTGGTGACCTTTCCTATGCAGTTTTTTTGGTCTATTTTAAAAACTAGACCTTTATTTAGCAAAATTCCTTTTTACATCGCTTTGTATTCCTTTCCTCGTTAAAATAAGCCCTCAATCGTCAATATCGGTGCCAAGGTATTTTTGTAATGAAAAAAGTGCAAAGGCTATAGTCCATGCTTTTTTGCGAAATTTCCATTAAAATATTTTGTCACTGATTTTAACGAATGAGCACTCGTTGGACGCGGAATAATGAGAGAAATATAACAGTAAAATATTTCTGACCGAGAATTCCTAGGTTCAAAAATATGTCACAAAAACTCTTCGTGTGTGGCCCGATTTCTGGTGACCTTTCCTATGCAGTTTTTTTGGTCTATTTTAAAAACTAGACATTTATTTAGCAAAATTCCTTTTTACATCGCTTTGTATTCCTTTCCTCGTTAAAATAAGCCCTCAATCGTCAATATCGGTGACAAGGTATTTTTGTAATGAAAAAAGTGCAAAGGCTATAGTCCATGCTTTTTTTGCGAAATTTCGATTAAAATATTTTGTCACTGATTTTAACGAATGAGCACTCGTTGGACGCGGAATAATGAGAGGAATATAACAGTAAAATACTTCTGACCGAGAATTCCTAGGTTCAAAAACATGTCACAAAAACTCTTCGTGTGTGGCCTGATTTCTGGTGACCTTTCCTATGCAGTTTTTTTGGTCTATTTTAAAAACTAGACATTTATTTAGCAAAATTCCTTTTTACATCGCTTTGTACTCCGTTCCTCGTTAAAATAAGCCCTCAATCGTCAATATCGGTGACAAGGTATTTTTGTAATGAAAAAAGTGCAAAGGCTATAGTCCATGCTTTTTTTGCGAAATTTCGATTAAAATATTTTGTCACTGATTTTAACGAATGAGCACTCGTTGGACGCGGAATAATGAGAGAAATATAACAGTAAAATATTTCTGACCGAGAATTCCTAGGTTCAAAAATATGTCACAAAAACTCTTCGTGTGTGGCCCGATTTCTGGTGACCTTTCCTATGCAGTTTTTTTGGTCTATTTTAAAAACTAGACATTTATTTAGCAAAATTCCTTTTTACATCGCTTTGTATTCCTTTCCTCGTTAAAATAAGCCCTCAATTGTCAATATCGGTGACAAGGTATTTTTGTAATGAAAAAAGTGCAAAGGCTATAGTCCATTCTTTTTTGCGAAATTTCGATTAAAATATTTTGTCACTGATTTTAACGAATGAGCACTCGTTGGACGCGGAATAATGAGAGGAATATAACAGTAAAATATTTCTGACCGAGAATTCCTAGGTTCAAAAATATGTCACAAAAACTCTTCGTGTGTGGCCTGATTTCTGGTGACCTTTCCTATGCAGTTTTTTTGGTCTATTTTAAAAACTAGACATTTATTTAGCAAAATTCCTTTTTACATCGCTTTGTACTCCTTTCCTCGTTAAAATAAGCCCTCAATCGTCAATATCGGTGACAAGGTATTTTTGTAATGAAAAAAGTGCAAAGGCTATAGTCCATGCTTTTTTTGCGAAATTTCGATTAAAATATTTTGTCACTGATTTTAACGAATGAGCACTCGTTGGACGCGGAATAATGAGAGGAATATAACAGTAAAATACTTCTGACCGAGAATTGCTAGGTTCAAAAATATGTCACAAAAACTCTTCGTGTGTGGCCTGATTTCTGGTGACCTTTCCTATGCAGTTTTTTTGGTCTATTTTAAAAACTAGACATTTATTTAGCAAAATTCCTTTTTACATCGCTTTGTACTCCTTTCCTCGTTAAAATAAGCCCTCAATCGTCAATATCGGTGACAAGGTATTTTTGTAATGAAAAAAGTGCAAAGGCTATAGTCCATGCTTTTTTGCGAAATTTCGATTAAAATATTTTGTCACTGATTTTAACGAATGAGCACTCGTTGGACGCGGAATAATGAGAGAAATATAACAGTAAAATATTTCTGACCGAGAATTCCTAGGTTCAAAAATATGTCACAAAAACTCTTCGTGTGTGGCCCGATTTCTGGTGACCTTTCCTATGCAGTTTTTTTGGTCTATTTTAAAAACTAGACCTTTATTTAGCAAAATTCCTTTTTACATCGCTTTGTATTCCTTTCCTCGTTAAAATAAGCCCTCAATCGTCAATATCGGTGACAAGGTATTTTTGTAATGAAAAAAGTGCAAAGGCTATAGTCCATGCTTTTTTGCGAAATTTCGATTAAAATATTTTGTCACTGATTTTAACGAATGAGCACTCGTTGGACGCGGAATAATGAGAGAAATATAACAGTAAAATATTTCTGACCGAGAATTCCAGGTTCAAAGATATGTCACAAAAACTCTTCGTGTGTGGCCTGATTTCTGGTGACCTTTCCTATGCAGTTTTTTTGGTCTATTTTAAAAAATTGACATTTATTTAGCAAAATTCCTTTTTATATCGCTTTGTATTCCTTTCCTCGTTAAAATAAGCCCTCAATCGTCAATATCGGTGACAAGGTGTTTTTGTAATGAAAAAAGTGCAAAGGCTATAGTCCATGCTTTTTTGCGAAATTTCGATTAAAATATTTTGTCACTGATTTTAACGAATGAGCACTCGTTGGACGCGGAATAATGAGAGGAATATAACAGTAAAATATTTCTGACCGAGAATTCCTAGGTTCAAAAATAGGTCACAAAAACTCTTCGTGTGTGGCCTGATTTCTGGTGACCTTTCCGATGCAGTTTTTTTGGTCTATTTTAAAAACCAGACATTTATTTAGCAAAATTCCTTTTTAAATCGCTTTGTATTCCTTTCCTCGTTAAAATAAGCCCTCAATCGTCAATATCGGTGACAAGGTATTTTTGTAATGAAAAAAGTGCAAAGGCTATAGTCCATGCTTTTTTGCGAAATTTCGATTAAAATATTTTGTCACTGATTTTAACGAATGAGCACTCGTTGGACGCGGAATAATGAGAGGAATATAACAGTAAAATATTTCTGACCGAGAATTCCTAGGTTCAAAAATATGTCACAAAAACTCTTCGTGTGTGGCCTGATTTCTGGTGACCTTTCCTATGCAGTTTTTTTGGTCTATTTTAAAAACTAGACATTTATTTAGCAAAATTCCTTTTTACATCGCTTTGTATTCCTTTACTGGTTAAAATAAGCCCTCAATCGTCAATATCGGTATTTTTGTAATGAAAAAGTGCAAAGGCTATAGTCCATGCTTTTTTTGCGAAATTTCGATTAAAATATTTTGTCACTGATTTTAACGAATGAGCACTCGTTGGACGCGGAATAATGAGAGGAATATAACAGTAAAATATTTCTGATCGAGAATTCCTAGGTTCAAAAATATGTCACAAAATCTCTTCGTGTGTGGCCTGATTTCTGGTGACCTTTCATATGCAGTTTTTTTGGTCTGTTTTAAAAACTAGACATTTATTTAGCAAAATTCCTTTTTACATCGCTTTGTATTCCTTTCCTCGTTAAAATAAGCCCTCAATCGTCAATATCGGTGACAAGGTATTTTTGTAATGAAAAAAGTGCAAAGGCTATAGTCCATTCTTTTTTGCGAAATTTCGATTAAAATATTTTGTCACTGATTTTAACGAATGAGCACTCGTTGGACGCGGAATAATGAGAGGAATATAACAGTAAAATGTTTCTGACCGAGAATTCCTAGGTTCAAAAATATGTCACAAAAACTCTTCGTGTGTGGCCTGATTTCTGGTGACCTTTCCTATGCAGTTTTTTTGGTGTATTTTAAAAACTAGACATTTATTTAGCAAAATTCCTTTTTACATCGCTTTGTATTCCTTTCCTTGTTAAAATAAGCCCTCAATCGTCAATATCGGTGACGAGGTATTTTTGTAATGAAAAAAGTGCAAAGGCTATAGTCCATGCTTTTTTGCGAAATTTCGATTAAAATATTTTGTCACTGATTTTAACGAATGAGCACTCGTTGGACGCGGAATAATGAGAGGAATATAACTGTAAAATATTTCTGACCGAGAATTCCTAGGTTCAAAAATATGTCACAAAAACTCTTCGTGTGTGGCCTGATTTCTGGTGACCTTTCCTATGCAGTTTTTTTGGTCTATTTTAAAAACTAGACATTTATTTAGCAAAATTCCTTTTCACATCGCTTTGCATTCCTTTCCTCGTTAAAATAAGCCCTCTGTCGTCAATATCGGTGACAAGGTGTTTTTGTAATGAAAAAAGTGCAAAGGCTATAGTCCATGCTTTTTTTGCGAAATTTCGATTAAAATATTTTGTCACTGATTTTAACGAATGAGCACTCGTTGGACGCGGAATAATGAGAGGAATATAACAGTAAAATATTTCTGATCGAGAATTCCTAGGTTCAAAAATATGTCACAAAATCTCTTCGTGTGTGGCCTGATTTCTGGTGACATTTCATATGCAGTTTTTTTGGTCTGTTTTAAAAACTAGACATTTATTTAGCAAAATTCCTTTTTACATCGCTTTGTATTCCTTTCCTCGTTAAAATAAGCCCTCAATCGTCAATATCGGTGACAAGGTATTTTTGTAATGAAAAAAGTGCAAAGGCTATAGTCCATTCTTTTTTGCGAAATTTCGATTAAAATATTTTGTCACTGATTTTAACGAATGAGCACTCGTTGGACGCGGAATAATGAGAGGAATATAACAGTAAAATGTTTCTGACCGAGAATTCCTAGGTTCAAAAATATGTCACAAAAACTCTTCGTGTGTGGCCTGATTTCTGGTGACCTTTCCTATGCAGTTTTTTTGGTCTATTTTAAAAACTAGACATTTATTTAGCAAAATTCCTTTTTACATTGCTTTGTATTCCTCTCCTCGTTAAAATAAGCCCTCAATCATCAATATCGGTGACAAGGTATTTTTGTAATGAAAAAAGTGCAAAGGCTATAGTCCATGCTTTTTTGCGAAATTTCGATTAAAACATTTTGTCACTGATTTTAACGAATGAGCACTCGTTGGACGCGGAATAATGAGAGGAATATAACAGTAAAATATTTCTGACCGAGAATTCCTAGGTTCAAAAATATGTCACAAAAACTCTTCGTGTGTGGCCTGATTTCTGGTGACCTTTCCTATGCAGTTTTTTTGGTCTATTTTAAAAACTAGACATTTATTTAGCAAAATTCCTTTTCACATCGCTTTGCATTCCTTTCCTCGTTAAAATAAGCCCTCTGTCGTCAATATCGGTGACAAGGTGTTTTTGTAATGAAAAAAGTGCAAAGGCTATAGTCCATGCTTTTTTTGCGAAATTTCGATTAAAATATTTTGTCACTGATTTTAATGAATGAGCACTCGTTGGACGCGGAATAATGAGAGGAATATAACAGTAAAATATTTCTGACCGAGAATTCCTAGGTTCAAAAATAGGTCACAAAAACTCTTCGTGTGTGGCCTGATTTCTGGTGACCTTTCCTATGCAGTTTTTTTGGTCTATTTTAAAAACTAGACATTTATTTAGCAAAATTCCTTTTTAAATCGCTTTGTATTCATTTCCTCGTTAAAATAAGCCCTCAATCGTCAATATCGGTGACAAGGTATTTTTGTAATGAAAAAAGTGCAAAGGCTATAGTCCATGCTTTTTTGCGAAATTTCGATTAAAATATTTTGTCACTGATTTTAACGAATGAGCACTCGTTGGACGCGGAATAATGAGAGGAATATAACAGTAAAATATTTCTGACCGAGAATTCCTAGGTTCAAAAATATGTCACAAAAACTCTTCGTGTGTGGCCTGATTTCTGGTGACCTTTCCTATGCAGTTTTTTTGGTCTATTTTAAAAACTAGACATTTATTTAGCAAAATTCCTTTTTACGTCGCTTTGTATTCCTTTCCTTGTTAAAATAAGCCCTCAATCGTCAATATCGGTGACAAGGTATTTTTGTAATGAAAAAAGTGCAAAGGCTATAGTCCATGCTTTTTTGCGAAATTTCGATTAAAATATTTTGTCACTGATTTTAACGAATGAGCACTCGTTGGACGCGGAATAATGAGAGGAATATAACAGTAAAATATTTCTGACCGAGAATTCCTAGGTTCAAAGATATGTCACAAAAACTCTTCGTGTGTGGCCTGATTTCTGATGACCTTTCCTATGCAGTTTTGTTGGTCTATTTTAAAAACTAGACATTTATTTAGCAAAATTCCTTTTCACGTCGCTTTGCATTCCTTTCTTCGTTAAAATAAGCCCTCAATCGTCAATAACGGTGACAAGGTGTTTTTGTAATGAAAAAAGTGCAAAGGCTATAGTCCATGCTTTTTTTGCGAAATTTCGATTAAAATATTTTGTCACTGATTTTAACGAATGAGCACTCGTTGGACGCGGAATAATGAGAGGAATATAACAGTAAAATATTTCTGACCGAGAATTCCTAGGTTCAAAGATATGTCACAAAAACTCTTCGTGTGTGGCCTGATTTCTGATGACCTTTCCTATGCAGTTTTGTTGGTCTATTTTAAAAACTAGACATTTATTTAGCAAAATTCCTTTTCACGTCGCTTTGCATTCCTTTCTTCGTTAAAATAAGCCCTCAATCGTCAATAACGGTGACAAGGTGTTTTTGTAATGAAAAAAGTGCAAAGGCTATAGTCCATGCTTTTTTTGCGAAATTTCGATTAAAATATTTTGTCACTGATTTTAATGAATGAGCACTCGTTGGACGCGGAATAATGAGAGGAATATAACAGTAAAATATTTCTGACCGAGAATTCCTAGGTTCAAAAATAGGTCACAAAAACTCTTCGTGTGTGGCCTGATTTCTGGTGACCTTTCCTATGCAGTTTTTTTGGTCTATTTTAAAAACTAGACATTTATTTAGCAAAATTCCTTTTTAAATCGCTTTGTATTCCTTTCCTCGTTAAAATAAGCCCTCAATCGTCAATATCGGTGACAAGGTATTTTTGTAATGAGAAAAGTGCAAAGGCTATAGTCCATGCTTTTTTGCGAAATTTCGATTAAAATATTTTGTCACTGATTTTAACGAATGAGCACTCGTTGGACGCGGAATAATGAGAGGAATATAACATTAAAATATTTCTGACCGAGAATTCCTAGGTTCAAAAATATGTCACAAAAACTCTTTGTGTGTGGCCTGATTTCTGGTGACCTTTCCTATGCAGTTTTTTTGGTCTATTTTAAAAACTAGACATTTATTTAGCAAAATTCCTTTTTACATCGCTTTGTATTCCTTTACTCGTTAAAATAAGCCCTCAATCGTCAATATCGGTATTTTTGTAATGAAAAAGTGCAAAGGCTATAGTCCATGCTTTTTTTGCGAAATTTCGATTAAAATATTTTGTCACTGATTTTAACGAATGAGCACTCGTTGGACGCGGAATAATGAGAGGAATATAACAGTAAAATATTTCTGATCGAGAATTCCTAGGTTCAAAAATATGTCACAAAATCTCTTCGTGTGTGGCCTGATTTCTGGTGACATTTCATATGCAGTTTTTTTGGTCTGTTTTAAAAACTAGACATTTATTTAGCAAAATTCCTTTTTACATCGCTTTATATTCCTTTCCTCGTTAAAATAAGCCCTCAATCGTCAATATCGGTGACAAGGTATTTTTGTAATGAAAAAAGTGCAAAGGCTATAGTCCATGCTTTTTTGCGAAATTTCGATTAAAATATTTTGTCACTGATTTTAACGAATGAGCACTCGTTGGACGCGGAATAATGAGAGGAATATAACAGTAAAATATTTCTGACCGAGAATTCCTAGGTTCAAAAATATGTCACAAAAACTCTTCGTGTGTGGCCTGATTTCTGGTGACCTTTCCTATGCAGTTTCTTTGGTCTATTTTAAAAACTAGACATTTATTTAGCAAAATTCCTTTTTACATTGCTTTGTATTCCTTTCCTTGTTAAAATAAGCCCTCAATCGTCAATATCGGTGACAAGGTATTTTTGTAATGAAAAAAGTGCAAAGGCTATAGTCCATGCTTTTTTGCGAAATTTCGATTAAAATAGTTTGTCACTGATTTTAACGAATGAGCACTCGTTGGACGCGGAATAATGAGAGGAATATAACAGTAAAATATTTCTGACCGAGAATTCCTAGGTTCAAAGATATGTCACAAAAACTCTTCGTGTGTGGCCTGATTTCTGATGACCTTTCCTATGCAGTTTTGTTGGTCTATTTTAAAAACTAGACATTTATTTAGCAAAATTCCTTTTCACGTCGCTTTGCATTCCTTTCTTCGTTAAAATAAGCCCTCAATCGTCAATAACGGTGACAAGGTGTTTTTGTAATGAAAAAAGTGCAAAGGCTATAGTCCATGCTTTTTTTGCGAAATTTCGATTAAAATATTTTGTCACTGATTTTAATGAATGAGCACTCGTTGGACGCGGAATAATGAGAGGAATATAACAGTAAAATATTTCTGACCGAGAATTCCTAGGTTCAAAAATAGGTCACAAAAACTCTTCGTGTGTGGCCTGATTTCTGGTGACCTTTCCTATGCAGTTTTTTTGGTCTATTTTAAAAACTAGACATTTATTTAGCAAAATTCCTTTTTAAATCGCTTTGTATTCCTTTCCTCGTTAAAATAAGCCCTCAATCGTCAATATCGGTGACAAGGTATTTTTGTAATGAGAAAAGTGCAAAGGCTATAGTCCATGCTTTTTTGCGAAATTTCGATTAAAATATTTTGTCACTGATTTTAACGAATGAGCACTCGTTGGACGCGGAATAATGAGAGGAATATAACATTAAAATATTTCTGACCGAGAATTCCTAGGTTCAAAAATATGTCACAAAAACTCTTTGTGTGTGGCCTGATTTCTGGTGACCTTTCCTATGCAGTTTTTTTGGTCTATTTTAAAAACTAGACATTTATTTAGCAAAATTCCTTTTTACATCGCTTTGTATTCCTTTACTCGTTAAAATAAGCCCTCAATCGTCAATATCGGTATTTTTGTAATGAAAAAGTGCAAAGGCTATAGTCCATGCTTTTTTTGCGAAATTTCGATTAAAATATTTTGTCACTGATTTTAACGAATGAGCACTCGTTGGACGCGGAATAATGAGAGGAATATAACAGTAAAATATTTCTGATCGAGAATTCCTAGGTTCAAAAATATGTCACAAAATCTCTTCGTGTGTGGCCTGATTTCTGGTGACATTTCATATGCAGTTTTTTTGGTCTGTTTTAAAAACTAGACATTTATTTAGCAAAATTCCTTTTTACATCGCTTTATATTCCTTTCCTCGTTAAAATAAGCCCTCAATCGTCAATATCGGTGACAAGGTATTTTTGTAATGAAAAAAGTGCAAAGGCTATAGTCCATGCTTTTTTGCGAAATTTCGATTAAAATATTTTGTCACTGATTTTAACGAATGAGCACTCGTTGGACGCGGAATAATGAGAGGAATATAACAGTAAAATATTTCTGACCGAGAATTCCTAGGTTCAAAAATATGTCACAAAAACTCTTCGTGTGTGGCCTGATTTCTGGTGACCTTTCCTATGCAGTTTCTTTGGTCTATTTTAAAAACTAGACATTTATTTAGCAAAATTCCTTTTTACATTGCTTTGTATTCCTTTCCTTGTTAAAATAAGCCCTCAATCGTCAATATCGGTGACAAGGTATTTTTGTAATGAAAAAAGTGCAAAGGCTATAGTCCATGCTTTTTTGCGAAATTTCGATTAAAATAGTTTGTCACTGATTTTAACGAATGAGCACTCGTTGGACGCGGAATAATGAGAGGAATATAACAGTAAAATATTTCTGACCGAGAATTCCTAGGTTCAAAAATATGTCACAAAAACTCTTCGTGTGTGGCCTGATTTCTGGTGACCTTTCCTATGCAGTTTTTTTGGTCTATTTTAAAAACTAGACATTTATTTAGCAAAATTCCTTTTGAAATCGCTTTGTATTCATTTCCTCGTTAAAATAAGCCCTCAATCGTCAATATCGGTGACAAGGTATTTTTGTAATGAAAAAAGTGCAAAGGCTATAGTCCATGCTTTTTTGCGAAATTTCGATTAAAATATTTTGCCACTGATTTTAACGAATGAGCACTCGTTGCACGCGGAATAATGAGAGGAATATAACAGTAAAATATTTCTGACTGAGAATTCCTAGGTTCAAAAATATGTCACAAAAACTCTTCGTGTGTGGCCTGATTTCTGGTGACCTTTCCTATGCAGTTTTTATGGTCTATTTTAAAAACTAGACATTTATTTAGCAAAATTCCTTTTTACATCGCTTTGTATTCCTTTCCTCGTTAAAATAAGCCCTCAATCGTCAATATCGGTGACAAGGTATTTTTGTAATGAAAAAAGTGCAAAGGCTATAGTCCATGCTTTTTTGCGAAATTTCGATTAAAATATTTTGTCACTGATTTTAACGAATGAGCACTCGTTGGACGCGGAATAATGAGAGGAATATAACAGTAAAATATTTCTGACCGAGAATTCCTAGGTTCAAAAATATGTCACAAAAACTCTTCGTGTGTGGCCTGATTTCTGGTGACCTTTCCTATGCAGGTTTTTTGGTATATTTTAAAAAGTAGACACTTATTTAGCAAAATTCCTTTTTACATCGCTTTGTATTCCTTTCCTCGTTAAAATAAGCCCTCAATCGTCAATATCGGTGACAAGGTATTTTTGTAATGAAAAAAGTGCAAAGGCTATAGTCCATGCTTTTTTGCGAAATTTCGATTAAAATATTTTGTCACTGATTTTAACGAATGAGCACTCGTTGGACGCGGAATAATGAGAGGAATATAACTGTAAAATATTTCTGACCGAGAATTCCTAGGTTCAAAAATATGTCACAAAAACTCTTCGTGTGTGGCCTGATTTCTGGTGACATTTCCTATGCAGTTTTTTTGGTATATTTTAAAAACTAGACATTTATTTAGCAAAATTCCTTTTTACATCGCTTTGTATTCCTCTCCTCGTTAAAATAAGCCCTCAATCATCAATATCGGTGACAAGGTATTTTTGTAATGAAAAAAGTGTCCATGCTTTTTTGCGAAATTTCGATTAAAATATTTTGTCACTGATTTTAACGAATGAGCACTCGTTGGACGCGGAATAATGAGAGGAATCTAACAGAAAAATATTTCTGACCGAGAATTCCTAGGTTCAAAAATATGTCACAAAAACTCTTCGTGTGTGGCCTAATTTCTGGTGACCTTTCCTATGCAGTTTTTTGGTCTATTTTAAAAACTACACATTTATTTAGCAAAATTCCTTTTCAGATCGCTTTGTATTCCTTTCCTCGTTAAAATAAGCCCTCAATCGTCAATATCGGTGACAAGGTATTTTTGTAATGAAAAAAGTGCAAAGGCTATAGTCCAGGGGTGGCCATAACGCGGCTCGCGAGCCGCATGCGGCTCTTGGAGTCGTGTGGTGTGGCTCTTGTGCATAATTTTGATATAAAAAAAAACTATAACTGATTAATTTAAAAAAAAATATTTTATTTCATTACAACAAAATTTTAGAAAATATTACATAAAAAAAATAGAAAATCTTTAAAAGTTAGATCTGCTTGTTGATGCCTTACGGTTATTGCCCATTTTAGCAGTTAGTCGTTGAAAGTTTGGTTGATGATCAGTTAGGGCAGTTCGCACAAGCTCAGTTAAATGTTTATCAGTTAAAACAGACCTATACTTATTTTTAATAAATTTAAGAGTGGAATACAACGACTCGCAAGAATAGGAAGTGCCGAAAATAGATATTATTCTGAGTGCACAATCTTTGGTTTTAGGATATTTTTGTTCCGGAACCTGTTTCCAAAAGTCAATAGTTGAACAACTATTCTGTTTTACTTGCTTCAACCCTTCATCTTCTTTCAGCTCCAGTAGTTCTAATTCTAGAGCTGCTACATCCAGAGCAATTGGTGGTGATACAGGGCAACCATTCTTCAAAATGTCAACAAGGAAAGGATTTTCCAAAAATACAAATGCTGGCTTAAGTGCTGTTAAATCACGGAATCTATCGGTAATATATTCTGCTAGTATGCGCAGCTTGCATATATAATCTGTAATTATTAATATCAAATCCGGGTAAACTTTGTAAAGTTTTACTAAGGCACGTGAAATGAACAAAAGTTTTAGAAACCAGATCTTTCTCGAACAGTTTTAATTTGTTTTGGAAACTGAAGACATTCTGTGCTAAATCAGAAATAAGTTTATTATGTCCTTGTAGAGATAAATTAAATGATTGTAGGTGCTAAACAATATCTGTGAAAAACGCCATATCCATCAACCAGTTGGGATCTTCAAGTTCCGGGAAAGATTTCCCCTTTTCATGGACAAATTGTTTGATTGGTTCCATCAAATTAAAGAATTTTGTTAGAACATTGCTCACTGATAGCCACCTTACTAAACAAAACCAAGAAACATCATCTGGAAACTCATCGTTTTCTATTTCTTGTATAAAAGATTTGAACTGCCGATGAGTTTTGGCACTTGAGCGTATGTAGTTGACGATTTTTAAAACTACCAGGTGTTCCCTATGAATGATGCAATGAACTGGTATGAAATTGGGATACAATGTGTCGGTATTTAAAAGCCCCAAAAGACCTTTAGTAGCACCCCTCATAGCTGGGGCGCCATCAGTTGCAATGCTGACTAGTTTTGTAATCGGCACAGAAAGTTTTTCAAGCACAGCATCAAGGGCGTTTTTTATATCTAAACCTTTAGTCGTATCCTTCAGTGCAACAAGGTCTAACAGTTCTTCTTTGATGTCTACATTATTTTTTACATAACGAATAAATATGGCTAGTTGCGGTTTATCTTCAATGTCTGTGGATTCGTCTAGGGCCAGACTAAGTGCTGAACAGTTCATCACATCATTTTGCAAGGTACTTACGATATCATCGCTAATGAGAGAAATTCGTCTTTCCACAGTATGTCTTGATGCAGGGATTTGTTCAATCAATTGATGCAATTTTTTATTTTCTGGATCTAAAGCAGAAATAACTTCAGCAATATTTTTTTTTATAAACTCTCCCTCTGAGTAGGGGGGTTTTGCACGACCAATATTAAACGCCGTAATAAATCCGGCTTCAGTTGTTACATCTGCCTCTTTAATAAACATTGTCATAACCTTGGTTTGGTTATTAAGTTTTGTTTTTAAAGACAATATTTTAGTTCGCCGTAACTCGCTACCAGCAGGAAATTGTTGGCTGAAAGAAAAGTGATTTGCCTCATAATGACGTTTAAGATTACTGGCCTTGAGCTGTGACAATGTTACTTCACATATCAGACACATCGGTTTTCCGTTTCTCTCTACAAAAACAAAATCCTCTTCCCACTCTACCTTAAATCTCCTGTTTTCGTCTTCATATTTGCGTTTTCCAGACAGCATAGTTACTTTTAATTTTCACTTAATTTTCTTTCACAACTTATAATTTTTAATTTTCACAACTTCTAATTTGCACAAAAATATAATTTGACCACACCTAAACTAGAGGAATTTAAAATAACACTATTTAGTCACAGGCCTACTAATCTACAAAAACAAAATTTTTAACTTTAAAAGATTCAGTTTAAAATGAAATTTACCAGTTAACTAGAAGAATTGGATCAAAGCATTTAGTTATTCTAAGGACATAACCAAAGGGTAAGCCAGCAACGCCTCGCTCAAATTAAAATCAGCGATGTCTGGGACCTGATGTTGGTAAAGCCGCAATTTTTTCTTAGAAATTTACTGGAAATTTTTTCCTTAGAATCCCAGGGGGAAACTAAATGCTTTGATCCGAAGAATTTAAAAATCCTATTTATACACACGCCTACTAATCTACGCAAGCAAAATTTTTTAACTTTAAACTGATTTACTTTTAAAATTATAATAATCTTATATGTATATTGTTTTCAAAGATAAATAAATGGCTCTTTAAAATATGCATTTCTAAAATGTGGCTCCCAAAGTTACTATAGTTGGCCACCCCTGCTATAGTCCATGCTTTTTTTGCGAAATTTCGATTAAAATATTTTGTCACTGATTTTAATGAATGAGCACTCGTTGGACGCGGAATAATAAGAGGAATATAACAGTAACATATTTCTGACCGAGAATTCCTAGGTTCAAAAATATGTCACAAAAACTCTTCGTGTGTGGCCTGATTTCTGGTGACCTTTCCTATGCAGTTTTTTTGGTCTATTTTAAAAACTAGACATTTATTTAGCAAAACTCCTTTTTACATCGCTTTGTATTCCTTTCCTCGTTAAAATAAGCCCTCAATCGTCAATATCGGTGACAAGGTATTTTTGTAATGAAAAAAGTGCAAAGGCTATAGTCCATGCTTTTTTGCGAAATTTCGATTAAAATATTTTGTCACTGATTTTAACGAATGAGCACTCGTTGGACGCGGAATAATGAGAGGAATATAACAGTAAAATATTTCTGACCGAGAATTCCTAGGTTCAAAAATATGTCACAAAAACTCTTCGTGTGTGGCCTGATTTCTGTGACCTTTCCTATGCAGTTTTTTTGGTCTATTTTAAAAACTAGGGATTTATTTAGCAAAATTCCTTTTTACATCGCACTGTATTCCTTTCCTCGTTAAAATAAGCCCTCAATCGTCAATATCGGTTGCAAGATATTTTTGTAATGAAAAAAGTGCAAAGGCTATAGTCCATGCTTTTTTTGCGAAATTTCGATTAAAATATTTTGTCACTGATTTTAACGAATGAGCACTCGTTGGACGCGGAATAATGAGAGGAATATAACAGTAAAATATTTCTGACCGAGAATTCCTAGGTTCAAAAATATGTAACAAAATCTCTTCATGTGTGGCCTGATTTCTGGTGACCTTTCCTATGCAGGTTTTTTGGTCTATTTTAAAAACTAGACATTTATTTAGCAAAATTCCTTTTTACATCGCTTTGTATTCCTTTCCTCGTTAAAATAAGCCCTCAATCGTCAATATCGGTGACAAGGTATTTTTGTAATGAAAAAAGTGCAAAGGCTATAGTCCATGCTTTTTTTGCGAAATTTCGATTAAAACATTTTGTCACTGATTTTAATGAATGAGCACTCGTTGGACGCGGAATAATGAGAGGAATATAACAGTAAAATATTTCTGACCGAGAATTCCTAGGTTCAAAAATAGGTCACAAAAACTCTTCGTGTGTGGCCTGATTTCTGGTGACCTTTCCTATGCAGTTTTTTTGGTCTATTTTAAAAACTAGACATTTATTTAGCAAAATTCCTTTTTAAATCGCTTTGTATTCATTTCCTCGTTAAAATAAGCCCTCAATCGTCAATATCGGTGACAAGGTATTTTTGTAATGAAAAAAGTGCAAAGGCTATAGTCCATGATTTTTTGCGAAATTTCGATTAAAATATTTTGCCACTGATTTTAACGAATGAGCACTCGTTGCACGCGGAATAATGAGAGGAATATAACAGTAAAATATTTCTGACTGAGAATTCCTAGGTTCAAAAATATGTCACAAAAACTCTTCGTGTGTGGCCTGATTTCTGGTGACCTTTCCTATGCAGTTTTTATGGTCTATTTTAAAAACTAGACATTTATTTAGCAAAATTCCTTTTTACATCGCTTTGTATTCCTTTCCTCGTTAAAATAAGCCCTCAATCGTCAATATCGGTGACAAGGTATTTTTGTAATGAAAAAAGTGCAAAGGCTATAGTCCATGCTTTTTTGCGAAATTTCGGTTAAAATATTTTGTCACTGATTTTAACGAATGAGCACTCGTTGGACGCGGAATAATGAGAGGAATATAACAGTAAAATATTTCTGACCGAGAATTCCTAGGTTCAAAAATATGTCACAAAAACTCTTCGTGTGTGGCCTGATTTCTGGTGACCTTCCCTATGCAGTTTTTTTGGTATATTTTAAAAACTAGACATTTATTTAGCAAAATTCCTTTTTACATCGCTTTGTATTCCTTTCCTCGTTAAAATAAGCCCTCAATCGTCAATATCGGTGAAAAGGTATTTTTGTAATGAAAAAAGTGCAAAGGCTATGTCCATGCTTTTTTGCGAAATTTCGATTAAAATATTTTGTCACTGATTTTAACGAATGAGCACTCGTTGGACGCGGAATAATGAGAGGAATCTAACAGTAAAATATTTCTGACCGAGAATTCCTAGGTTCAAAAATATGTCACAAAAACTCTTCGTGTGTGGCCTAATTTCTGGTGACCTTTCCTATGCAGTTTTTTGGTCTATTTTAAAAACTAGACATTTATTTAGCAAAATTCCTTTTCAGATCGCTTTGTATTCCTTTCCTCGTTAAAATAAGCCCTCAATCGTCAATATCGGTGACAAGGTATTTTTGTAATGAAAAAAGTGCAAAGGCTATAGTCCATGCTTTTTTTGCGAAATTTCGATTAAAATATTTTGTCACTGATTTTAATGAATGAGCACTCGTTGGACGCGGAATAATAAGAGGAATATAACAGTAACATATTTCTGACCGAGAATTCCTAGGTTCAAAAATATGTCACAAAAACTCTTCGTGTGTGGCCTGATTTCTGGTGACCTTTCCTATGCAGTTTTTTTGGTCTATTTTAAAAACTAGACATTTATTTAGCAAAACTCCTTTTTACATCGCTTTGTATTCCTTTCCTCGTTAAAATAAGCCCTCAATCGTCAATATCGGTGACAAGGTATTTTTGTAATGAAAAAAGTGCAAAGGCTATAGTCCATGCTTTTTTGCGAAATTTCGATTAAAATATTTTGTCACTGATTTTAACGAATGAGCACTCGTTGGACGTGGAATAATGAGAGGAATATAACAGTAAAATATTTCTGACCGAGAATTCCTAGGTTCAAAAATATGTCACAAAAACTCTTCGTGTGTGGCCTGATTTCTGTGACCTTTCCTATGCAGTTTTTTTGGTCTATTTTAAAAACTAGGCATTTATTTAGCAAAATTCCTTTTTACATCGCACTGTATTCCTTTCCTCGTTAAAATAAGCCCTCAATCGTCAATATCGGTTGCAAGGTATTTTTGTAATGAAAAAAGTGCAAAGGCTATAGTCCATGCTTTTTTTGCGAAATTTCGATTAAAATATTTTGTCACTGATTTTAACGAATGAGCACTCGTTGGACGCGGAATAATGAGGGGAATATAACAGTAAAATATTTCTGACCGAGAATTCCTAGGTTCAAAAATATGTCACAAAATCTCTTCGTGTGTGGCCTGATTTCTGGTGACCTTTCCTATGCAGTTTTTTTGGTTTATTTTAAAAACTAGACATTTATTTAGCAAAATTCCTTTTTACATCGCTTTGTATTCCTTTCCTCGTTAAAATAAGCCCTCAATCGTCAATATCGGTGACAACGTATTTTTGTAATGAAAAAAGTGCAAAGGCTATAGTCCATGCTTTTTTGCGAAATTTCGATTAAAATATTTTGTCACTGATTTTAACGAATGAGCACTCGTTTGACGCGGAATAATGACAGGAATATTACAGTAAAATATTTCTGACCGAGAATTCCTAGGTTCAAAAATATGTCACAAAAACTCTTCGTGTGTGGCCTGATTTCTGGTGACCTTTCCTATGCAGTTTTTTTGGTCTATTTTAAAAACTAGACATTTATTTAGCAAAATTCCTTTTTACATCGCTTTGTATTCCTTTCCTCGTTAAAATAAGTCCTCAATCGTCAATATCGGTGACAAGGTATTTTTCTAATGAAAAAAGTGCAAAGGCTATAGTCCATGCTTTTTTGCGAAATTTCGATTAAAATATTTTGTCACTGATTTTAACGAATGAGCACTCGTTGGACGCGGAATAATGAGAGGAATATAACAGTAAAATATTTCTGACCGAGAATTCCTAGGTTCAAAAATATGTCACAAAAACTCTTCGTGTGTGGCCTGATTTCTGGTGACCTTTCCTATGCAGTTTTTTTGGTCTATTTTAAAAACTAGACATTTATTTAGCAAAATTCCTTTTTACATCGCTTTGTATTCCTTTCCTCGTTAAAATAAGCCCTCAATCGTCAATATCGGTGTCAAGGAATTTTTGTAATGAAAAAAGTGCAAAGGCTATAGTCCATGTTCTTTGCGAAATTTCGATTAAAATATTTTGTCACTGATTTTAACGAATGAGCACTCGTTGGACACGGAATAATGAGAGGAATATAACAGTAAAATATTTCTGACCGAGAATTCCTAGGTTCAAAAATATGTCACAAAAACTCTTCGTGTGTGGCCTGATTTCTGGTGACCTTTCCTATGCAGTTTTTTTTGGTCTATTTTAAAAACTAGACATTTATTTAGCAAAATTCCTTTTTACATCGCTTTGTATTCCTTTCCTCGTTAAAATAAGCCCTCAATCGTCAATATCGGTGACAAGGTATTTTTGTAATGAAAAAAGTGCAAAGGCTATAGTCCATGCTTTTTTGCGAAATTTCGATTAAAATATTTTGTCACTGATTTTAACGAATGAGCACTCGTTGGACGCGGAATAATAAGAGGAATATAACAGTAAAATATTTCTGACCGAGAATTCCTAGGTTCAAAAATATGTCACAAAAACTCTTCGTGTGTGGCCTGATTTCTGGTGACCTTTCCTATGCAGTTTTTTTGGTCTATTTTAAAAACTAGACATTTATTTAGCAAAATTCTTTTTACATTGCTTTGTATTCCTCTCCTCGTTAAAATAAGCCCTCAATCATCAATATCGGTGACAAGGTATTTTTGTAATGAAAAAAGTGTCCATGCTTCTTTGCGAAACTTCGATTAAAATATTTTGTCACTGATTTTAACGAATGAGCACTCGTTGGACGCGGAATAATGAGAGGAATATAACAGTAAAATATTTCTGACCGAGAATTCCTAGGTTCAAAAATATGTCACAAAATCTCTTCGTGTGTGGCCTGATTTCTGGTGACCTTTCCTATGCAGTTTTTTTTGGTCTATTTTAAAAACTAGACATTTATTTAGCAAAATTCCTTTTTACATCGCTTTGTATTCCTTTCCTCGTTAAAATAAGCCCTCAATCGTCAATATCGGTGACAAGGTATTTTTGTAATGAAAAAAGTGCAAAGGCTATAGTCCATGCTTTTTTGCGAAATTTCGATTAAAATATTTTGTCACTGATTTTAATGAATGAGCACTCGTTGGACGCGGAATAATAAGAGGAATATAACAGTAACATATTTCTGACCGAGAATTCCTAGGTTCAAAAATATGTCACAAAAACTCTTCGTGTGTGGCCTGATTTCTGGTGACCTTTCCTATGCAGTTTTTTTTGGTCTATTTTAAAAACTAGGCATTTATTTAGCGAAACTCCTTTTTACATCGCTTTGTATTCCTTTCCTCGTTAAAATAAGCCCTCAATCGTCAATATCGGTGACAAGGTATTTTTGTAATGAAAAAAGTGCAAAGGCTATAGTCCATGCTTTTTTGCGAAATTTCGATTAAAATATTTTGTCACTGATTTTAACGAATGAGCACTCGTTGGACGCGGAATAATGAGAGGAATAAAACAGTAAAATATTTCTGACCGAGAATTCCTAGGTTCAAAAATATGTCACAAAAACTCTTCGTGTGTGGCCTGATTTCTGTGACCTTTCCTATGCAGTTTTTTTGGTCTATTTTAAAAACTAGGCATTTATTTAGCAAAATTCCATTTTACATCGCACTGTATTCCTTTCCTCGTTAAAATAAGCCCTCAATCGTCAATATCGGTTGCAAGGTATTTTTGTAATGAAAAAAGTGCAAAGGCTATAGTCCATGCTTTTTTTGCGAAATTTCGATTAAAATATTTTGTCACTGATTTTAACGAATGAGCACTCGTTGGACGCGGAATAATGAGAGGAATATAACAGTAAAATATTTCTGACCGAGAATTCCTAGGTTCAAAAATATGTCACAAAAACTCTTCGTGTGTGGCCTGATTTCTGGTGACCTTTCCTATGCAGTTTTTTTGGTCTATTTTAAAAACTAGACATTTATTTAGCAAAATTCCTTTTTACATCGCTTTGTATTCCTTTCCTCGTTAAAATAAGTCCTCAATCGTCAATATCGGTGACAAGGTATTTTTGTAATGAAAAAAGTGCAAAGGCTATAGTCCATGCTTTTTTGCGAAATTTCGATTAAAATATTTTGTCACTGATTTTAACGAATGAGCACTCGTTGGAGGCGGAATAATGAGAGGAATATAACAGTAAAATATTTCTGACCGAGAATTCCTAGGTTCAAAAATATGTCACAAAAACTCTTCGTGTGTGTCCTGATTTCTGGTGACCTTTCCTATGCAGTTTTTTTGGTCTATTTTAAAAACTAGACATTTATTTAGCAAAATTCCTTTTTACATCGCTTTGTATTCCTTTCCTCGTTAAAATAAGCCCTCAATCGTCAATATCGGTGACAAGGTATTTTTGTAATGAAAAAAGTGCAAAGGCTATAGTCCATGTTCTTTGCGAAATTTCGATTAAAATATTTTGTCACTGATTTTAACGAATGAGCACTCGTTGGACACGGAATAATGAGAGGAATATAACAGTAAAATATTTCTGACCGAGAATTCCTAGGTTCAAAAATATGTCACAAAAACTCTTCGTGTGTGGCCTGATTTCTGGTGACCTTTCCTATGCAGTTTTTTTGGTCTATTTTAAAAACTAGACATTTATTTAGCAAAACTCCTTTTTACATCGCTTTGTATTCCTTTCCTCGTTAAAATAAGCCCTCAATCGTCAATATCGGTGACAAGGTATTTTTGTAATGAAAAAAGTGCAAAGGCTATAGTCCATGCTTTTTTTGCGAAATTTCGATTAAAATATTTTGTCACTGATTTTAACGAATGAGCACTCGTTGGACGCGGAATAATGAGAGGAATATAACAGTAAAATATTTCTGACCGAAAATTCCTAGGTTCAAAAATATGTCACAAAAACTCTTCGTGTGTGGCCTGATTTCTGGTGACCTTTCCTATGCAGTTTTTTTGGTCTATTTTAAAAACTAGACATTTATTTAGCAAAATTCCTTTTTACATCGCTTTGTATTCCTTTTCTCGTTAAAATAAGCCCTCAATCGTCAATATCGGTGACAAAGTATTTTTGTAATGAAAAAAGTGCAAAGGCTATAGTCCATGTTCTTTGCGAAATTTCGATTAAAATATTTTGTCACTGATTTTAACGAATGAGCACTCGTTGGACACGGAATAATGAGAGGAATATAACAGTAAAATATTTCTGACCGAGAATTCCTAGGTTCAAAAATATGTCACAAAAACTCTTCGTGTGTGGCCTGATTTCTGGTGACCTTTCCTATGCAGTTTTTTTGGTCTATTTTAAAAACTAGACATTTATTTAGTAAAATTCCTTTTTACATCGTTTGTATTCCTTTCCTCGTTAAAATAAGCCCTCAATCGTCAATATCGGTGACAAGGTATTTTTGTAATGAAAAAAGTGCAAAGGCTATAGTCCATGCTTTTTTGCGAAATTTCGATTAAAATATTTTGTCACTGATTTTAACGAGTGAGCACTCGTTGGACGCGGAATAATGAGAGGAATATAACAGTAAAATATTTCTGACCGAGAATTCCTAGGTTCAAAAATATGTCACAAAAACTCTTCGTGTGTGGCCTGATTTCTGGTGACCTTTCCTATGCAGTTTTTTTGGTCTATTTTAAAAACTAGACATTTATTTAGCAAAATTCTTTTTACATTGCTTTGTATTCCTCTCCTCGTTAAAATAAGCCCTCAATCATCAATATCGGTGACAAGGTATTTTTGTAATGAAAAAAGTGTCCATGCTTCTTTGCGAAACTTCGATTAAAATATTCTGTCACTGATTTTAACGAATGAGCACTCGTTGGACGCGGAATAATGAGAGGAATATAACAGTAAAATATTTCTGACCGAGAATTCCTAGGTTCAAAAATATGTCACAAAAACTCTTCGTGTGTGGCCTGATTTCTGGTGACCTTTCCTATGCAGTTTTTTTGGTCTATTTTAAAAACTAGACATTTATTTAGTAAAATTCCTTTATACATCGCTTTGTATTCCTTTCCTCGTTAAAATAAGTCCTCAATCGTCAATATCGGTGACAAGGTATTTTTGTAATGAAAAAAGTGCAAAGGCTATAGTCCATGCTTTTTTGCGAAATTTCGATTAAAATATTTTGTCACTGATTTTAACGAATGAGCACTCGTTGGACGCGGAATAATGAGAGGAATATAACAGTAAATTATTTCTGACCGAGAATTCCTAGGTTCAAAAATATGTCACAAAAACTCTTCGTGTGTGTCCTGATTTCTGGTGACCTTTCCTATGCAGTTTTTTTGGTCTATTTTAAAAACTAGAAATTTATTTAGCAAAATTCCTTTTTACATCGCTTTGTATTCCTTTCCTCGTTAAAATAAGCCCTCAATCGTCAATATCGGTGACAAGGTATTTTTGTAATGAAAAAAGTGCAAAGGCTATAGTCCATGTTCTTTGCGAAATTTCGATTAAAATATTTTGTCACTGATTTTAACGAATGAGCACTCGTTGGACACGGAATAATGAGAGGAATATAACAGTAAAATATTTCTGACCGAGAATTCCTAGGTTCAAAAATATGTCACAAAAACTCTTCGTGTGTGGCCTGATTTCTGGTGACCTTTCCTATGCAGTTTTTTTGGTCTATTTTAAAAACTAGACATTTATTTAGCAAAACTCCTTTTTACATCGCTTTGTATTCCTTTCCTCGTTAAAATAAGCCCTCAATCGTCAATATCGGTGACAAGGTATTTTTGTAATGAAAAAAGTGCAAAGGCTATAGTCCATGCTTTTTTTGCGAAATTTCGATTAAAATATTTTGTCACTTATTTTAACGAATGAGCACTCGTTGGACGCGGAATAATGAGAGGAATATAACAGTAAAATATTTCTGACCGAAAATTCCTAGGTTCAAAAATATGTCACAAAAACTCTTCGTGTGTGGCCTGATTTCTGGTGAACTTTCCTATGCAGTTTTTTTGGTCTATTTTAAAAACTAGACATTTATTTAGCAAAATTCCTTTTTACATCGCTTTGTATTCCTTTTCTCGTTAAAATAAGCCCTCAATCGTCAATATCGGTGACAAAGTATTTTTGTAATGAAAAAAGTGCAAAGGCTATAGTCCATGTTCTTTGCGAAATTTCGATTAAAATATTTTGTCACTGATTTTAACGAATGAGCACTCGTTGGACACGGAATAATGAGAGGAATATAACAGTAAAATATTTCTGACCGAGAATTCCTAGGTTCAAAAATATGTCACAAAAACTCTTCGTGTGTGGCCTGATTTCTGGTGACCTTTCCTATGCAGTTTTTTTGGTCTATTTTAAAAACTAGACATTTATTTAGTAAAATTCCTTTTTACATCGCTTTGTATTCCTTTCCTCGTTAAAATAAGCCCTCAATCGTCAATATCGGTGACAAGGTATTTTTGTAATGAAAAAAGTGCAAAGGCTATAGTCCATGCTTTTTTGCGAAATTTCGATTAAAATATTTTGTCACTGATTTTAACGAGTGAGCACTCGTTGGACGCGGAATAATGAGAGGAATATAACAGTAAAATATTTCTGACCGAGAATTCCTAGGTTCAAAAATATGTCACAAAAACTCTTCGTGTGTGGCCTGATTTCTGGTGACCTTTCCTATGCAGTTTTTTTGGTCTATTTTAAAAACTAGACATTTATTTAGCAAAATTCTTTTTACATTGCTTTGTATTCCTCTCCTCGTTAAAATAAGCCCTCAATCATCAATATCGGTGACAAGGTATTTTTGTAATGAAAAAAGTGTCCATGCTTCTTTGCGAAACTTCGATTAAAATATTCTGTCACTGATTTTAACGAATGAGCACTCGTTGGACGCGGAATAATGAGAGGAATATAACAGTAAAATATTTCTGACCGAGAATTCCTAGGTTCAAAAATAGGTCACAAAAACTCTTCGTGTGTGGCCTGATTTCTGGCGAACTTTCCTATGCAGTTTTTTTGGTCTATTTTAAAAACTAGACATTTATTTAGCAAAATTCCTTTTTACATCGCTTTGTATTCCTTTCCTCGTTAAAATAAGCCCTCAATCGTCAATATCGGTGACAAGGTATTTTTGTAATGAAAAAAGTGCAAAGCTATAGTCCATGCTTTTTTGCGAAATTTCGATTAAAATATTTTGTCACTGATTTTAACGAATGAGCACTCGTTGGACGCGGAATAATGAGAGGAATATAACAGTTAAATATTTCTGACCGAGAATTTCTAGGTTCAAAAATATGTCACAAAAACTCTTCGTGTGTGGCCTGATTTCTGGTGACCTTTCCTATGCAGTTTTTTTGGTCTATTTTAAAAACTAGACATTTATTTAGCAAAATTCCTTTTTACATCGCTTTGTATTCCTTTCCTCGTTAAAATAAGCCCTCAATCGTCAATATCGGTGACAAGGTATTTTTGTAATGAAAAAAGTGCAAAGCTATAGTCCATGCTTTTTTGCGAAATTTCGATTAAAATATTTTGTCACTGATTTTAACGAATGAGCACTCGTTGGACGCGGAATAATGAGAGGAATATAACAGTAAAATATTTCTGACCGAGAATTCCTAGGTTCAAAAATATGTCACAAAAACTCTTCGTGTGTGGCCTGATTTCTGGTGACCTTTCCTATGCAGTTTTTTTGGTCTATTTTAAAAACTAGACATTTATTTAGCAAAATTCCTTTTTACATCGCTTTGTATTCCTTTCCTCGTTAAAATAAGCCCTCAATCGTCAATATCGGTGACAAGGTATTTTTGTAATGAAAAAAGTGCAAAGGCTATAGTCCATGCTTTTTTGCGAAATTTCGATTAAAATATTTTGTCACTGATTTTAACGAATGAGCACTCGTTGGACGCGGAATAATGAGAGGAATATAACAGTAAAATATTTCTGACCGAAAATTCCTAGGTTCAAAAATATGTCACAAAATCTCTTCGTGTGTGGACAGATTTCTGGTGACCTTTCCTATGCAGTTTTTTTGGTCTATTTTAAAAACTAGACATTTATTTAGCAAAATTCCTTTTTACATTGCTTTGTATTCCTCTCCTCGTTAAAATAAGCCCTCAATCATCAATATCGGTGACAAGGTATTTTTGTAATGAAAAAAGTGTCCATGCTTTTTTGCGAAATTTCGATTAAAATATTTCGTCACTGATTTTAACGAATGAGCAATCGTTGGACGCGGAATAATGACAGGAATATAACAGTAAAATATTTCTGACCGAGAATTCCTAGGTTCAAAAATATGTCACAAAAACTCTTCGTGTGTGGCCTGATTTCTGGTGACCTTTCCTATGCAGTTTTTTGGTCTATTTTAAAAACTAGACATTTATTTAGCGAAATTCCTTTTCACATCGCTTTGTATTCCTTTCCTCGTTAAAATAAGCCCTCAATCGTCAATATCGGAGACAAGGTATTTTTGTAATGAAAAAAGTGCAAAGGCTATAGTCCATGCTTTTTTTGCGAAATTTCGATTAAAATATTTTGTCACTGATTTTAATGAATGAGCACTCGTTGGACGCGGAATAATGAGAGGAATATAACAGTAAAATATTTCTGACCGAGAATTCCTAGGTTCAAAAATATGTCACAAAAACTCTTCGTGTGTGGCCTGATTTCTGGTGACCTTTCCTATGCAGTTTTTTTGGTCTATTTTAAAAACTAGAAATTTATTTAGCAAAATTCCTTTTTACATCGCTTTGTATTCCTTTCCTCGTTAAAATAAGTCCTCAATCGTCAATATCGGTGACAAGATATTTTTGTAATGAAAAAAGTGCGAAGGCTATAGTCCATGCTTTTTTGCGAAATTTCGATTAAAATATTTTGTCACTGATTTTAACGAATGAGCACTCGTTGGACGCGGAATAATGAGAGGAATATAACAGTAAAATATTTCTGACCGAGAATTCCTAGGTTCAAAAATATGTCACAAAAACTCTTCGTGTGTGGCCTGATTTCTGGTGACCTTTCCTATGCAGTTTTTTTGGTCTATTTTAAAAACTAGACATTTATTTAGCAAAATTCCTTTTTACATTGCTTTGTATTCCTCTCCTCGTTAAAATAAGCCCTCAATCATCAATATCGGTGACAAGGTATTTTTGTAATGAAAAAAGTGTCCATGCTTTTTTGCGAAATTTCGATTAAAATATTTTGTCACTGATTTTAACGAATGAGCACTCGTTGGACGCGGAATAATGAGAGAAATGGAACAGTAAAATATTTCTGACCGAGAATTCCTAGGTTCAAAAATATGTCACAAAAACTCTTCGTGTGTGGCCTGATTTCTGGTGACCTTTCCTATGCAGTTTTTTTGGTCTATTTTAAAAACTAGACATTTATTTAGCAAAATTCCTTTTTACATCGCTTTGTATTCCTTTCCTCGTTAAAATAAGTCCTCAATCGTCAATATCGGTGACAAGATATTTTTGTAATGAAAAAATTGCAAAGGCTATAGTCCATGCTTTTTTGCGAAATTTCGATTAAAATATTTTGTCACTGATTTTAACGAATGAGCACTCGTTGGACGCGGAATAATGAGAGGAATATAACAGTAAAATATTTCTGACCGAGAATTCCTAGGTTCAAAAATATGTCACAAAAACTCTTCGTGTGTGGCCTGATTTCTGGTGACCTTTCCTATGCAGTTTTTTTGGTCTATTTTAAAAACTAGACATTTATTTAGCAAAACTCCTTTTTACATCGCTTTGTATTCCTTTCCTCGTTAAAATAAGCCCTCAATCGTCAATATCGGTGACAAGATATTTTTGTAATGAAAAAAGTGCAAAGGCTATAGTCCATGCTTTTTTGCGAAATTTCGATTAAAATATTTTGTCACTGATTTTAACGAATGAGCACTCGTTGGACGCGGAATAATGAGAGGAATATAACAGTAAAATATTTCTGACCGAGAATTCCTAGGTTCAAAAATATGTCACAAAAACTCTTCGTGTGTGGCCTGATTTCTGGTGACCTTTCCTATGCAGTTTTTTTGGTCTATTTTAAAAACTAGACATTTATTTAGCAAAATTCCTTTTTACATCGCTTTGTATTCCTTTCCTCGTTAAAATAAGTCCTCAATCGTCAATATCGGTGACAAGGTATTTTTGTAATGAAAAAAGTGCAAAGGCTATAGTCCATGCTTTTTTGCGAAATTTCGATTAAAATATTTTGTCACTGATTTTAACGAATGAGCACTCGTTGGACGCGGAATAATGAGAGGAATATAACTGTAAAATATTTCTGACCGAGAATTCCTAGGTTCAAAAATATGTCACAAAAACTCTTCGTGTGTGGCCTGATTTCTGGTGACCTTTCCTATGCAGTTTTTTTGGTCTATTTTAAAAACTAGACATTTATTTAGCAAAATTCCTTTTTACATCGCTTTGTATTCCTTTCCTCGTTAAAATAAGCCCTCAATCGTCAATATCGGTGACAAAGTATTTTTGTAATGAAAAAAGTGCAAAGGCTATAGTCCATGCTTTTTTGCGAAATTTCGATTAAAATATTTTGTCACTGATTTTAACGAATGAGCACTCGTTGGACACGGAATAATGAGAGGAATATAACAGTAAAATATTTCTGACCGAGAATTCCTAGGTTCAAAAATATGTCACAAAAGCTCTTCGTGTGTGGCCTGATTTCTGGTGACCTTTCCTATGCAGTTTTTTTGGTCTATTTTAAAAACTAGACGTTTATTTAGCAAAATTCCTTTTTACATCGCTTTGTATTCCTTTCCTCGTTAAAATAAGCCCTCAATCGTCAATATCGGTGACAAAGTATTTTTGTAATGAAAAAAGTGCAAAGGCTATAGTCCATGCTTTTTTGCGAAATTCCGATTAAAATATTTTGTCACTGATTTTAACGAATGAGCACTCGTTGGACGCGAAATAATGAGAGGAATATAACAGTAAAATATTTCTGACCGAGAATTCCTAGGTTCAAAAATATGTCACAAAAACTCTTCGTGTGTGGCCTGATTTCTGGTGACCTTTCCTATGCAGTTTTTTTGGTCTATTTTAAAAACTAGACATTTATTTAGCAAAATTCCTTTTTACATCGCTTTGTATTCCTTTCCTCGTTAAAATAAGCCCTCAATCGTCAATATCGGTGACAAGGTATTTTTGTAATGAAAAAAGTGCAAAGGCTATAGTCCATGCTTTTTTGCGAAATTTCGATTAAAATATTTTGTCACTGATTTTAACGAATGAGCACTCGTTGAACGCGGAATAATGAGAGGAATATAACAGTAAAATATTTCTGACCGAGAATTCCTAGGTTCAAAAATATGTCACAAAAACTCTTCGTGTGTGGCCTGATTTCTGGTGACCTTTCCTATGCAGTTTTTTTGGTCTATTTTAAAAACTAGACATTTATTTAGCAAAATTCCTTTTTACATCGCTTTGTATTCCTTTCCTCGTTAAAATAAGTCCTCAATCGTCAATATCGGTGACAAGGTATTTTTGTAATGAAAAAAGTGCAAAGGCTATAGTCCATGCTTTTTTGCGAAATTTCGATTAAAATATTTTGTCACTGATTTTAACGAATGAGCACTCGTTGGACGCGGAATAATGAGAGGAATATAACTGTAAAATATTTCTGACCGAGAATTCCTAGGTTCAAAAATATGTCACAAAAACTCTTCGTGTGTGGCCTGATTTCTGGTGTCCTTTCCTATGCAGTTTTTTTGGTCTATTTTAAAAACTAGACATTTATTTAGCAAAATTCCTTTTTACATCGCTTTGTATTCCTTTCCTCGTTAAAATAAGCCCTCAATCGTCAATATCGGTGACAAAGTATTTTTGTAATGAAAAAAGTGCAAAGGCTATAGTCCATGCTTTTTTGCGAAATTTCGATTAAAATATTTTGTCACTGATTTTAACGAATGAGCACTCGTTGGACGCGGAATAATGAGAGGAATATAACTGTAAAATATTTCTGACCGAGAATTCCTAGGTTCAAAAATATGTCACAAAAACTCTTCGTGTGTGGCCTGATTTCTGGTGACCTTTCCTATGCAGTTTTTTTGGTCTATTTTAAAAACTAGACATTTATTTAGCAAAATTCCTTTTTACATCGCTTTGTATTCCTTTCTCCTCGTTAAAATAAGCCCTCAATCGTCAATATCGGTGACAAGGTATTTTTGTAATGAAAAAAGTGCAAAGGCTATAGTCCATGCTTTTTTGCGAAATTTCGATTAAAATATTTTGTCACTGATTTTAACGAATGAGCACTCGTTGGACGCGAAATAATGAGAGGAATATAACAGTAAAATATTTCTGACCGAGAATTCCTAGGTTCAAAAATATGTCACAAAAACTCTTCGTGTGTGGCCTGATTTCTGGTGACCTTTCCTATGCAGTTTTTTTGGTCTATTTTAAAAACTAGACTTTTATTTAGCAAAATTCCTTTTTACATCGCTTTGTATTCCTTTCCTCGTTAAAATAAGCCCTCAATCGTCAATATCGGTGACAAAGTATTTTTGTAATGAAAAAAGTGCAAAGGCCATAGTGCATGTTGTTTGCGAAATTTCGATTAAAATATTTTGTCACTGATTTTAACGAATGAGCACTCGTTGGACGCGGAATAATGAGAGGAATATAACAGCAAAATATTTCTGACCGAGAATTCCTAGGTTCAAAAATATGTCACAAAAACTCTTCGTGTGTGGCCTGATTTCTGGTGACCTTTCCTATGCAGTTTTTTTGGTCTATTTTAAAAACTAGACATTTGTTTAGCAAAATTCCTTTTTACATCGCTTTGTATTCCTTTCCTCGTTAAAATAAGCCCTCAATCGTCAATATCGGTGACAAGGTACTTTTGTAATGAAAAAAGTGCAAAGGCTATAGTCCATGCTTTTTTGCGAAATTTCGATTAAAATATTTTGTCACTGATTTTAACGAATGAGCACTCGTTGGACGCGGAATAATGAGAGGAATATAACAGTAAAATATTTCTGACCGAGAATTCCTAGGTTCAAAAATATGTCACAAAAACTCCTCGTGTGTGGCCTGATTTCTGGTGACCTTTCCTATGCAGTTTTTTTGGTCTATTTTAAAAACTAGACATTTATTTAGCAAAATTCTTTTTACATTGCTTTGTATTCCTCTCCTCATTAAAATAAGCCCTCAATCATCAATATCGGTGACAAGGTATTTTTGTAATGAAAAAAGTGTCCATGCTCCTTTGCGAAACTTCGATTAAAATATTTTGTCACTGATTTTAACGAATGAGCACTCGTTGGACGCGGAATAATGAGAGGAATATAACAGTAAAATATTTCTGACCGAGAATTCCTAGGTTCAAAAATATGTCACAAAAACTCTTCGTGTGTGGCCTGATTTCTGGTGACCTTTCCTATGCAGTTTTTTTGGTCTATTTTAAAAACTAGACATTTATTTAGCAAAACTCCTTTTTACATCGCTTTGTATTCATTTCCTCGTTAAAATAAGCCCTCAATCGTCAATATCGGTGACAAGGTATTTTTGTAATGAAAAAAGTGCAAAGGCTATAGTCCATGCTTTTTTGCGAAATTTCGATTAAAATATTTTGTCACTGATTTTAACGAATGAGCACTCGTTGGACGCGGAATAATGAGAGGAATATAACAGTAAAATATTTCTGACCGAAAATTCCTAGGTTCAAAAATATGTCACAAAAACTCTTCGTGTGTGGCCTGATTTCTGGTGACCTTTCCTATGCAGTTTTTTTGGTCTATTTAAAAAACTAGACATTTATTTAGCAAAATTCCTTTTTACATCGCTTTGTATTCCTTTCCTCGTTAAAATAAGCCCTCAATCGTCAATATCGGTGACAAGGTATTTTTGTAATGAAAAAAGTGCAAAGGCTATAGTCCATGCTTTTTTGCGAAATTTCGATTAAAATATTTTGTCACTGATTTTAACGAATGAGCACTCGTTGGACGCGGAATAATGAGAGGAATATTACAGTAAAATATTTCTGACCGAGAATTCCTAGGTTCAAAAATATGTCACAAAAACTCTTCGTGTGTGGCCTGATTTCTGGTGACCTTTCCTATGCAGTTTTTTTCGTCTATTTTAAAAACTAGACATTTATTTAGCAAAATTCCTTTTTACATCGCTTTGTATTCCTTTTCTCGTTAAAATAAGCGCTCAATCGTCAATATCGGTGACAAAGTATTTTTGTAATGAAAAAAGTGCAAAGGCTATAGTCCATGTTCTTTGCGAAATTTCGATTAAAATATTTTGTCACTGATTTTAACGAATGAGCACTCGTTGGACACGGAATAATGAGAGGAATATAACAGTAAAATATTTCTGACCGAGAATTCCTAGGTTCAAAAATATGTCACAAAAACTCTTCGTGTGTGGCCTGATTTCTGGTGACCTTTCCTATGCAGTTTTTTGGTCTATTTTAAAAACTAGACATTTATTTAGCAAAATTCCTTTTTACATCGCTTTGTATTCCTTTCCTCGTTAAAATAAGCCCTCAATCGTCAATATCGGTGACAAGGTATTTTTGTAATGAAAAAAGTGCAAAGGCTATAGTCCATGCTTTTTTACGAAATTTCGATTAAAATATTTTGTCACTGATTTTAACGAATGAGCACTCGTTGGACGCGGAATAATGAGAGGAATATAACAGTAAAATATTTCTGACCGAGAATTCCTAGGTTCAAAAATATGTCACAAAAACTCTTCGTGTGTGGCCTGTTTTCTGGTGACCTTTCCTATGCAGTTTTTTTGGTCTATTTTAAAAACTAGACATTTATTTAGCAAAATTCTTTTTACATTGCTTTGTATTCCTTTCCTCGTTAAAATAAGCCCTCAATCGTCAATATCGGTGACAAGGTATTTTTGTAATGAAAAAAGTGCAAAGGCTATAGTCCATGCTTTTTTGCGAAATTTCGATTAAAATATTTTGTCACTGATTTTAACGAATGAGCACTCGTTGGACGCGGAATAATGAGAGGAATATAACAGTAAAATATTTCTGACCGAGAATTCCTAGGTTCAAAAATATGTCACAAAAACTCTTCGTGTGTGGCCTGATTTCTGGTGACCTTTCCTATGCAGTTTTTTTGGTCTATTTTAAAAACTAGACATTTATTTAGCAAAATTCCTTTTTACATCGCTTTGTATTCCTTTCCTCGTTAAAATAAGCCCTCAATCGTCAATATCGGTGACAAGGTATTTTTGTAATGAAAAAAGTGCAAAGGCTATAGTCCATGCTTTTTTTGCGAAATTTCGATTAAAATATTTTGTCACTGATTTTAACGAATGAGCACTCGTTGGACGCGGAATAATGAGAGGAATATAACAGTAAAATATTTCTGTCCGAGAATTCCTAGGTTCAAAAATATGTCACAAATTCTCTTCGTGTGTGGCCTGATTTCTGGTGACCTTTCCTATGCAGTTTTTTTGGTCTATTTTAAAAACTAGACATTTATTTAGCAAAATTCCTTTTTACATCGCTTTGTATTCCTTTCTTCGTTAAAATAAGCCCTCAATCGTCAATATCGGTGACAAGGTATTTTTGTAATGAAAAAAGTGCAAAGGCTATAGTCCATGCTTTTTTGCGAAATTTCGATTAAAATATTTTGTCACTGATTTTAACGAATGAGCACTCGTTGGACGCGGAATAATGAGAGGAATATAACAGTAAAATATTTCTGACCGAGAATTCCTAGGTTCAAAAATATGTCACAAAAACTCTTCGTGTGTGGCCTGATTTCTGGTGACCTTTCCTATGCAGTTTTTTTGGTCTATTTTAAAAACTAGACATTTATTTAGCAAAATTCCTTTTTACATCGCTTTGTATTCCTTTCCTCGTTAAAATAAGCCCTCAATCGTCAATATCGGTGACAAGGTATTTTTGTAATGAAAAAAGTGCAAAGGCTATAGTCCATGCTTTTTTTGCGAAATTTCGATTAAAATATTTTGTCACTGATTTTAACGAATGAGCACTCGTTGGACGCGGAATAATGAGAGGAATATAACAGTAAAATATTTCTGACCGAGAATTCCTAGGTTCAAAAATATGTCACAAATTCTCTTCGTGTGTGGCCTGATTTCTGGTGACCTTTCCTATGCAGTTTTTTTGGTCTATTTTAAAAACTAGACATTTATTTAGCAAAATTCCTTTTTACATCGCTTTGTATTCCTTTCCTCGTTAAAATAAGCCCTCAATCGTCAATATCGGTGACAAGGTATTTTTGTAATGAAAAAAGTGCAAAGGCTATAGTCCATGCTTTTTTGCGAAATTTCGATTAAAATATTTTGTCACTGATTTTAACGAATGAGCACTCGTTGGACGCGGAATAATGAGAGGAATATAACAGTAAAATATTTCTGACCGAGAATTCCTAGGTTCAAAAATATGTCACAAAAACTCTTCGTGTGTGGCCTGATTTCTGGTGACCTTTCCTATGCAGTTTTTTTCGTCTATTTTAAAAACTAGACATTTATTTAGCAAAATTCCTTTTTACATCGCTTTGTATTCCTTTTCTCGTTAAAATAAGCGCTCAATCGTCAATATCGGTGACAAAGTATTTTTGTAATGAAAAAAGTGCAAAGGCTATAGTCCATGTTCTTTGCGAAATTTCGATTAAAATATTTTGTCACTGATTTTAACGAATGAGCACTCGTTGGACACGGAATAATGAGAGGAATATAGCAGTAAAATATTTCTGACCGAGAATTCCTAGGTTCAAAAATATGTCACAAAAACTCTTCGTGTGTGGCCTGATTTCTGGTGACCTTTCCTATGCAGTTTTTTTGGTCTATTTTAAAAACTAGACATTTATTTAGCAAAATTCCTTTTTACATCACTTTGTATTCCTTTCCTCGTTAAAATAAGCCCTCAGTCGTCAATATCGGTGACAAGGTATTTTTGTAATGAAAAAAGTGCAAAGGCTATAGTCCATGCTTTTTTACGAAATTTCGATTAAAATATTTTGTCACTGATTTTAACGAATGAGCACTCGTTGGACGCGGAATAATGAGAGGAATATAACAGTAAAATATTTCTGACCGAGAATTCCTAGGTTCAAAAATATGTCACAAAAACTCTTCGTGTGTGGCCTGATTTCTGGTGACCTTTCCTATGCAGTTTTTTTGGTCTATTTTAAAAACTAGACATTTATTTAGCAAAATTCTTTTTTACATCGCTTTGTATTCCTTTCCTCGTTAAAATAAGCCCTCAATCGTCAATATCGGTGACAAGGTATTTTTGTAATGAAAAAAGTGCAAAGGCTATAGTCCATGCTTTTTTGCGAAATTTCGATTAAAATATTTTGTCACTGATTTTAACGAATGAGCACTCGTTGGACGCGGAATAATGAGAGGAATATAACAGTAAAATATTTCTGACCGAGAATTCCTAGGTTCAAAAATATGTCACAAAAACTCTTCGTGTGTGGCCTGATTTCTGGTGACCTTTCCTATGCAGTTTTTTTGGTCTATTTTAAAAACTAGACATTTATTTAGCAAAATTCTTTTTACATTGCTTTGTATTCCTTTCCTCGTTAAAATAAGCCCTCAATCGTCAATATCGGTGACAAGGTATTTTTGTAATGAAAAAAGTGCAAAGGCTATAGTCCATGCTTTTTTGCGAAATTTCGATTAAAATATTTTGTCACTGATTTTAACGAATGAGCACTCGTTGGACGCGGAATAATGAGAGGAATATAACAGTAAAATATTTCTGACCGAGAATTCCTAGGTTCAAAAATATGTCACAAAAATTCTTCGTGTGTGGCCTGATTTCTGGTGACATTTCCTATGCAGTTTTTTTGGTCTATTTTAAAAACTAGACATTTATTTAGCAAAATTCCTTTTTACATCGCTTTGTATTCCTTTCCTCGTTAAAATAAGCCCTCAATCGTCAATATCGGTGACAAGGTATTTTTGTAATGAAAAAAGTGCAAAGGCTATAGTCCATGCTTTTTTGCGAAATTTCGATTAAAATATTTTGTCACTGATTTTAACGAATGAGCACTCGTTGGACGCGGAATAATGAGAGGAATATAACAGTAAAATATTTCTGACCGAGAATTCCTAGGTTCAAAAATATGTCACAAAAACTCTTCGTGTGTGGCCTGATTTCTGGTGACCTTTCCTATGCAGTTTTTTTGGTCTATTTTAAAAACTAGACATTTATTTAGCAAAATTCCTTTTTACATCGCTTTGTATTCCTTTCTTCGTTAAAATAAGCCCTCAATCGTCAATATCGGTGACAAGGTATTTTTGTAATGAAAAAAGTGCAAAGGCTATAGTCCATGCTTTTTTGCGAAATTTCGATTAAAATATTTTGTCACTGATTTTAACGAATGAGCACTCGTTGGACGCGGAATAATGAGAGGAATATAACAGTAAAATATTTCTGACCGAGAATTCCTAGGTTCAAAAATATGTCACAAAAACTCTTCGTGTGTGGCCTGATTTCTGGTGACCTTTCCTATGCAGTTTTTTTGGTCTATTTTAAAAACTAGACATTTATTTAGCAAAATTCCTTTTTACATCGCTTTGTATTCCTTTCCTCGTTAAAATAAGTCCTCAATCGTCAATATCGGTGACAAGGTATTTTTGTAATGAAAAAAGTGCAAAGGCTATAGTCCATGCTTTTTTGCGAAATTTCGATTAAAATATTTTGTCACTGATTTTAACGAATGAGCACTCGTTGGACGCGGAATAATGAGAGGAATATAACAGTAAAATATTTCTGACCGAGAATTCCTAGGTTCAAAAATATGTCACAAAAACTCTTCGTGTGTGGCCTGATTTCTGGTGACCTTTCCTATGCAGTTTTTTTGGTCTATTTTAAAAACTAGACATTTATTTAGCAAAATTCTTTTTACATTGCTTTGTATTCCTTTCCTCGTTAAAATAAGCCCTCAATCGTCAATATCGGTGACAAGGTATTTTTGTAATGAAAAAAGTGCAAAGGCTATAGTCCATGATTTTTTGCGAAATTTCGATTAAAATATTTTGTCACTGATTTTAACGAATGAGCACTCGTTGGACGCGGAATAATGAGAGGAATATAACAGTAAAATATTTCTGACCGAGAATTCCTAGGTTCAAAAATATGTCACAAAAATTCTTCGTGTGTGGCCTGATTTCTGGTGACCTTTCCTATGCAGTTTTTTTGGTCTATTTTAAAAACTAGACATTTATTTAGCAAAATTCCTTTTTACATCGCTTTGTATTCCTTTCCTCGTTAAAATAAGTCCTCAATCGTCAATATCGGTGACAAGGTATTTTTGTAATGAAAAAAGTGCAAAGGCTATAGTCCATGTTCTTTGCGAAATTTCGATTAAAATATTTTGTCACTGATTTTAACGAATGAGCACTCGTTGGACACGGAATAATGAGAGGAATATAACAGTAAAATATTTCTGACCGAGAATTCCTAGGTTCAAAAATATGTCACAAAAACTCTTCGTGTGTGGCCTGATTTCTGGTGACCTTTCCTATGCAGTTTTTTTGGTCTATTTTAAAAACTAGACCTTTATTTAGCAAAATTCCTTTTTACATCGCTTTGTATTCCTTTCCTCGTTAAAATAAGCCCTCAATCGTCAATATCGGTGACAAGGTATTTTTGTAATGAAAAAAGTGTCCATGCTTCTTTGCGAAACTTCGATTAAAATATTTTGTCACTGATTTTAACGAATGAGCACTCGTTGGACGCGGAATAATGAGAGGAATATAACAGTAAAATATTTCTGACCGAGAATTCCTAGGTTCAAAAATATGTCACAAAAACTCTTCGTGTGTGGCCTGATTTCTGGTGACCTTTCCTATGCAGTTTTTTTGGTCTATTTTAAAAACTAGACATTTATTTAGCAAAATTCCTTTTTACATCGCTTTGTATTCCTTTCCTCGTTAAAATAAGTCCTCAATCGTCAATATCGGTGACAAGGTATTTTTGTAATGAAAAAAGTGCAAAGGCTATAGTCCATGTTCTTTGCGAAATTTCGATTAAAATATTTTGTAACTGATTTTAACGAATGAGCACTCGTTGGACACGGAATAATGAGAGGAATATAACAGTAAAATATTTCTGACCGAGAATTCCTAGGTTCAAAAATATGTTACAAAAACTCTTCGTGTGTGGCCTGATTTCTGGTGACCTTTCCTATGCAGTTTTTTTGGTCTATTTTAAAAACTAGACATTTATTTAGCAAAATTCCTTTTTACATCGCTTTGTATTCCTTTTCTCGTTAAAATAAGCGCTCAATCGTCAATATCGGTGACAAAGTATTTTTGTAATGAAAAAAGTGCAAAGGCTATAGTCCATGTTCTTTGCGAAATTTCGATTAAAATATTTTGTCACTGATTTTAACGAATGAGCACTCGTTGGACACGGAATAATGAGAGGAATATAACAGTAAAATATTTCTGACCGAGAATTCCTAGGTTCAAAAATATGTCACAAAAACTCTTCGTGTGTGGCCTGATTTCTGGTGACCTTTCCTATGCAGTTTTTTTGGTCTATTTTAAAAACTAGACATTTATTTAGCAAAATTCCTTTTTACATCGCTTTGTATTCCTTTCCTCGTTAAAATAAGCCCTCAATCGTCAATATCGGTGACAAGGTATTTTTGTAATGAAAAAAGTGCAAAGGCTATAGTCCATGCTTTTTTGCGAAATTTCGATTAAAATATTTTGTCACTGATTTTAACGAATGAGCACTCGTTGGACGCGGAATAATGAGAGGAATATAACAGTAAAATATTTCTGACCGAGAATTCCTAGGTTCAAAAATATGTCACAAAAACTCTTCGTGTGTGGCCTGATTTCTGGTGACCTTTCCTATGCAGTTTTTTTGGTCTATTTTAAAAACTAGACATTTATTTAGCAAAATTCCTTTTTACATCGCTTTGTATTCCTTTCCTCGTTAAAATAAGCCCTCAATCGTCAATTTCGGTGACAAGGTATTTTTGTAATGAAAAAAGTGCAAAGGCTATAGTCCATGCTTTTTTGCGAAATTTCGATTAAAATATTTTGTCACTGATTTTAACGAATGAGCACTCGTTGGACGCGGAATAATGAGAGGAATATAACAGTAAAATATTTCTGATCGAAAATTCCTAGGTTCAAAAATATGTCACAAAATCTCTTCGTGTGTGGCCAGATTTCTGGTGACCTTTCCTATGAAGTTTTTTTGGTCTATTTTAAAAACTAGACATTTATTTAGCAAAATTCCTTTTTACATCGCTTTGTATTCCTTTCCTCGTTAAAATAAGCCCTCAATCGTCAATATCGGTGACAAGGTATTTTTGTAATGAAAAAAGTGCAAAGGCTATAGTCCGTGCTTTTTTGCGAAATTTCGATTAAAATATTTTGTCACTGATTTTAACGAATGAGCACTCGTTGGACGCGGAATAATGAGAGGAATATAACAGTAAAGTATTTCTGACCGAAAATTCCTAGATTCAAAAATATGTCACAAAATCTCTTCGTGTGTGGCCAGATTTCTTGTGACCTTTCCTATGCAGTTTTTTTGGTCTATTTTAAAAACTAGACATTTATTTAGCAAAATTCCTTTTTACATCGCTTTGTATTCCTTTCCTCGTTAAAATAAGCCCTCAATCGTCAATATCGGTGACAAGGTATTTTTGTAATGAAAAAAGTGCAAAGGCTATAGTCCATGCTTTTTTGCGAAATTTCGATTAAAATATTTAGTCACTGATTTTAACGAATGAGCACTCGTTGGACGCGGAATAATGAGAGGAATATAACAGTAAAATATTTCTGACCGAGAATTCCTAGGTTCAAAAATATGTCACAAAAACTCTTCGTGTGTGGCCTGATTTCTGGTGACCTTTCCTATGCAGTTTTTTTGGTCTATTTTAAAAACTAGACATTTATTTAGCAAAATTCCTTTTTACATCGCTTTGTATTCCTTTCCTCGTTAAAATAAGCCCTCAATCGTCAATATCGGTGACAAGGTATTTTTGTAATGAAAAAAGTGCAAAGGCTATAGTCCATGCTTTTTTGCGAAATTTCGATTAAAATATTTTGTCACTGATTTTAACGAATGAGCACTCGTTGGACGCGGAATAATGAGAGGAATATAACAGTAAAATATTTCTGACCGAGAATTCCTAGGTTCAAAAATATGTCACAAAAACTCTTCGTGTGTGGCCTGATTTCTGGTGACCTTTCCTATGCAGTTTTTTTGGTCTATTTTAAAAACTAGACATTTATTTAGCAAAATTCCTTTTTACATCGCTTTGTATTCCTTTTCTCGTTAAAATAAGCCCTCAATCGTCAATATCGGTGACAAAGTATTTTTGTAATGAAAAAAGTGCAAAGGCTATAGTCCATGTTCTTTGCGAAATTTCGATTAAAATATTTTGTCACTGATTTTAACGAATGAGCACTCGTTGGACACGGAATAATGAGAGGAATATAACAGTAAAATATTTCTGGCCGAGAATTCCTAGGTTCAAAAATATGTCACAAAAACTCTTCGTGTGTGTCCTGATTTCTGGTGACCTTTCCTATGCAGTTTTTTTGGTCTATTTTAAAAACTAGACATTTATTTAGCAAAATTCCTTTTTACATCGCTTTGTATTCCTTTCCTCGTTAAAATAAGCCCTCAATCGTCAATATCGGTGACAAGGTATTTTTGTAATTTAAAAAGTGCAAAGGCTATAGTCCATGCTTTTTTGCGAAATTTCGATTAAAAAATTTTGTCACTGATTTTAACGAATGAGCACTCGTTGGACGCGGAATAATGAGAGGAATATAACAGTAAAATATTTCTGACCGAGAATTCCTAGGTTCAAAAATATGTCACAAAAACTCTTCGTGTGGTGTGGCCTGATTTCTGGTGACCTTTCCTATGCAGTTTTTTTGGTCTATTTTAAAAACTAGACATTTATTTAGCAAAATTCCTTTTTACATCGCTTTGTATTCCTTTCCTCGTTAAAATAAGCCCTCAATCGTCAATATCGGTGACAAGGTATTTTTGTAATGAAAAAAGTGCAAAGGCTATATATAGTCCATGCTTGTTTGCGAAATTTCGATTAAAATATTTTGTCACTGATTTTAACGAATGAGCACTCGTTGGACGCGGAATAATGAGAGGAATATAACAGTAAAATATTTCTGACCGAGAATTCCTAGGTTCAAAAATATGTCACAAAAACTCTTCGTGTGTGGCCTGATTTCTGGTGACCTTTCCTATGCAGTTTTTTTGGTCTATTTTAAAAACTAGACATTTATTTAGCAAAATTCCTTTTTACATCGCTTTGTATTCCTTTCCTCGTTAAAATAAGCCCTCAATCGTCAATATCGGTGACAAGGTATTTTTGTAATGAAAAAAGTGCAAAGGCTATAGTCCATGCTTTTTTGCGAAATTTCGATTAAAATATTTTGTCACTGATTTTAACGAATGAGCACTCGTTGGACGCGGAATAATGAGAGGAATATAACAGTAAAATATTTCTGACCGAGAATTCCTAGGTTCAAAAATATGTCACAAAACTCTTCGTGTGTGGCCTGATTTCTGGTGACCTTTCCTATTCAGTTTTTTTGGTCTATTTTAAAAACTAGACATTTATTTAGCAAAATTCCTTTTTACATCGCTTTGTATTCCTTTCCTCGTTAAAATAAGCCCTCAATCGTCAATATCGGTGACAAGGTATTTTTGTAATTACAAAAGTGCAAAGGCTATAGTCCATGATTTTTTGCGAAATTTCGATTAAAATATTTTGTCACTGATTTTAACGAATGAGCACTCGTTGGACGCGGAATAATGAGAGGAATATAACAGTAAAATATTTCTGACCGAGAATTCCTAGGTTCAAAAATATGTCACAAAACTCTTCGTGTGTGGCCTGATTTCTGGTGACCTTTCCTATTCAGTTTTTTTGGTCTATTTTAAAAACTAGACATTTATTTAGCAAAATTCCTTTTTACATCGCTTTGTATTCCTTTCCTCGTTAAAATAAGCCCTCAATCGTCAATATCGGTGACAAGGTATTTTTGTAATTACAAAAGTGCAAAGGCTATAGTCCATGATTTTTTGCGAAATTTCGATTAAAATATTTTGTCACTGATTTTAACGAATGAGCACTCGTTGGACGCGGAATAATGAGAGGAATATAACAGTAAAATATTTCTGACCGAGAATTCCTAGGTTCAAAAATATGTCACAAAAACTCTTCGTGTGTGGCCTGATTTCTGGTGACCTTTCCTATGCAGTTTTTTTTGGTCTATTTTAAAAACTAGACATTTATTTAGCAAAATTCCTTTTTACATCGCTTTGTATTCCTTTCCTCGTTAAAATAAGCCCTCAATCGTCAATATCAGTGACAAGGTATTTTTGTAATGAAAAAAGTGCAAAGGCTATATATAGTCCATGCTTGTTTGCGAAATTTCGATTAAAATATTTTGTCACTGATTTTAACGAATGAGCACTCGTTGGACGCGGAATAATGAGAGGAATATAACAGTAAAATATTTCTGACCGAGAATTCCTAGGTTCAAAAATATGTCACAAAAACTCTTCGTGTGTGGCCTGATTTCTGGTGACCTTTCCTATGCAGTTTTTTTGGTCTATTTTAAAAACTAGACATTTATTTAGCAAAATTCCTTTTTACATCGCTTTGTATTCCTTTCCTCGTTAAAATAAGCCCTCAATCGTCAATATCGGTGACAAGGTATTTTTGTAATGAAAAAAGTGCAAAGGCTATATATAGTCCATGCTTGTTTGCGAAATTTCGATTAAAATATTTTGTCACTGATTTTAACGAATGAGCACTCGTTGGACGCGGAATAATGAGAGGAATATAACAGTAAAATATTTCTGACCGAGAATTCCTAGGTTCAAAAATATGTCACAAAAACTCTTCGTGTGTGGCCTGATTTCTGGTGACCTTTCCTATGCAGTTTTTTTGGTCTATTTTAAAAACTAGACATTTATTTAGCAAAGTTCCTTTTTACATCGCTTTGTATTCCTTTCCTCGTTAAAATAAGCCCTCAATCGTCAATATCGGTGACAAGGTATTTTTGTAATGAAAAAAGTGCAAAGGCTATAGTCCATGCTTTTTTGCGAAATTTCGATTAAAATATTTTGTCACTGATTTTAACGAATGAGCACTCGTTGGACGCGGAATAATGAGAGGAATATAACAGTAAAATATTTCTGACCGAGAATTCCTAGGTTCAAAAATATGTCACAAAAACTCTTCGTGTGTGGCCTGATTTCTGGTGACCTTTCCTATGCAGTTTTTTTGGTCTATTTTAAAAACTAGACATTTATTTAGCAAAATTCCTTTTTACATCGCTTTGTATTCCTTTCCTCGTTAAAATAAGCCCTCAATCGTCAATATCGCTGACAAGGTATTTTTGTAATGAAAAAAGTGCAAAGGCTATAGTCCATGCTATTTGAGAAATTTCGATTAAAATATTTTGTCACTGATTTTAACGAATGAGCACTCGTTTGACGCGGAATAATGAGAGGAATATAACAGTAAAATATTTCTGACCGAGAATTCCTAGGTTCAAAAATATGTCACAAAACTCTTCGTGTGTGGCCTGATTTCTGGTGACCTTTCCTATGCAGTTTTTTTGGTCTATTTTAAAAACTAGACATTTATTTAGCAAAATTCCTTTTTACATCGCTTTGTATTCCTTTCCTCGTTAAAATAAGCCCTCAATCGTCAATATCGCTGACAAGGTATTTTTGTAATGAAAAAAGTGCAAAGGCTATAGTCCATGCTTTTTTGCGAAATTTCGATTAAAATATTTTGTCACTGATTTTATCGAATGAGCACTCGTTGGACGCGGAATAATGAGAGGAATATAACAGTAAAATATTTCTGACCGAGAATTCCTAGGTTCAAAAATATGTCACAAAACTCTTCGTGTGTGGCCTGATTTCTGGTGACCTTTCCTATTCAGTTTTTTTGGTCTATTTTAAAAACTAGACATTTATTTAGCAAAATTCCTTTTTACATCGCTTTGTATTCCTTTCCTCGTTAAAATAAGCCCTCATTCGTCAATATCGGTGACAAGGTATTTTTGTAATGAAAAAAGTGCAAAGGCTATAGTCCATGATTTTTTGCGAAATTTCGATTAAAATATTTTGTCACTGATTTTAACGAATGAGCACTCGTTGGACGCGGAATAATGAGAGGAATATAACAGTAAAATATTTCTGACCGAGAATTCCTAGGTTCAAAAATATGTCACAAAAACTCTTCGTGTGTGGCCTGATTTCTGGTGACCTTTCCTATGCAGTTTTTTTGGTCTATTTTAAAAACTAGACATTTATTTAGCAAAATTCCTTTTTACATCGCTTTGTATTCCTTTCCTCGTTAAAATAAGCCCTCAATCGTCAATATCGCTGACAAGGTATTTTTGTAATGAAAAAAGTGCAAAGGCTATAGTCCATGCTTTTTTGCGAAATTTCGATTAAAATATTTTGTCACTGATTTTAACGAATGAGCACTCGTTGGACGCGGAATAATGAGAGGAATATAACAGTAAAATATTTCTGACCGAGAATTCCTAGGTTCAAAAATATATCACAAAACTCTTCGTGTGTGGCCTGATTTCTGGTGACCTTTCCTATTCAGTTTTTTTGGTCTATTTTAAAAACTAGACATTTATTTAGCAAAATTCCTTTTTACATCGCTTTGTATTCCTTTCCTCGTTAAAATAAGCCCTCAATCGTCAATATCGGTGACAAGGTATTTTTGTAATGAAAAAAGTGCAAAGGCTATAGTCCATGATTTTTTGCGAAATTTCGATTAAAATATTTTGTCACTGATTTTAACGAATGAGCACTCGTTGGACGCGGAATAATGAGAGGAATATAACAGTAAAATATTTCTGACCGAGAATTCCTAGGTTCAAAAATATGTCACAAAAACTCTTCGTGTGTGGCCTGATTTCTGGTGACCTTTCCTATGCAGTTTTTTGGTCTATTTTAAAAACTAGACATTTATTTAGCAAAATTCCTTTTTACATCGCTTTGTATTCCTTTCCTCGTTAAAATAAGCCCTCAATCGTCAATATCGGTGACAAGGTATTTTTGTAATGAAAAAAGTGCAAAGGCTATATATAGTCCATGCTTGTTTGCGAAATTTCGATTAAAATATTTTGTCACTGATTTTAACGAATGAGCACTCGTTGGACGCGGAATAATGAGAGGAATATAACAGTAAAATATTTCTGACCGAGAATTCCTAGGTTCAAAAATATGTCACAAAAACTCTTCGTGTGTGGCCTGATTTCTGGTGACCTTTCCTATGCAGTTTTTTTGGTCTATTTTAAAAACTAGACATTTATTTAGCAAAATTCCTTTTTACATCGCTTTGTATTCCTTTCCTCGTTAAAATAAGCCCTCAATCGTCAATATCGGTGACAAGGTATTTTTGTAATGAAAAAAGTGCAAAGGCTATATATAGTCCATGCTTGTTTGCGAAATTTCGATTAAAATATTTTGTCACTGATTTTAACGAATGAGCACTCGTTGGACGCGGAATAATGAGAGGAATATAACAGTAAAATATTTCTGACCGAGAATTCCTAGGTTCAAAAATATGTCACAAAAACTCTTCGTGTGTGGCCTGATTTCTGGTGACCTTTCCTATGCAGTTTTTTTGGTCTATTTTAAAAACTAGACATTTATTTAGCAAAATTCCTTTTTACATCGCTTTGTATTCCTTTCCTCGTTAAAATAAGCCCTCAATCGTCAATATCGCTGACAAGGTATTTTTGTAATGAAAAAAGTGCAAAGGCTATAGTCCATGCTTTTTTGCGAAATTTCGATTAAAATATTTTGTCACTGATTTTAACGAATGAGCACTCGTTGGACGCGGAATAATGAGAGGAATATAACAGTAAAATATTTCTGACCGAGAATTCCTAGGTTCAAAAATATGTCACAAAAACTCTTCGTGTGTGGCCTGATTTCTGGTGACCTTTCCTATGCAGTTTTTTTGGTCTATTTTAAAAACTAGACATTTATTTAGCAAAATTCCTTTTTACATCGCTTTGTATTCCTTTCCTCGTTAAAATAAGCCCTCAATCGTCAATATCGCTGACAAGGTATTTTTGTAATGAAAAAAGTGCAAAGGCTATAGTCCATGCTTTTTTGCGAAATTTCGATTAAAATATTTTGTCACTGATTTTAACGAATGAGCACTCGTTGGACGCGGAATAATGAGAGGAATATAACAGTAAAATATTTCTGACCGAGAATTCCTAGGTTCAAAAATATATCACAAAACTCTTCGTGTGTGGCCTGATTTCTGGTGACCTTTCCTATTCAGTTTTTTTGGTCTATTTTAAAAACTAGACATTTATTTAGCAAAATTCCTTTTTACATCGCTTTGTATTCCTTTCCTCGTTAAAATAAGCCCTCAATCGTCAATATCGGTGACAAGGTATTTTTGTAATGAAAAAAGTGCAAAGGCTATAGTCCATGATTTTTTGCGAAATTTCGATTAAAATATTTTGTCACTGATTTTAACGAATGAGCACTCGTTGGACGCGGAATAATGAGAGGAATATAACAGTAAAATATTTCTGACCGAGAATTCCTAGGTTCAAAAATATGTCACAAAAACTCTTCGTGTGTGGCCTGATTTCTGGTGACCTTTCCTATGCAGTTTTTTGGTCTATTTTAAAAACTAGACATTTATTTAGCAAAATTCCTTTTTACATCGCTTTGTATTCCTTTCCTCGTTAAAATAAGCCCTCAATCGTCAATATCGGTGACAAGGTATTTTTGTAATGAAAAAAGTGCAAAGGCTATATATAGTCCATGCTTGTTTGCGAAATTTCGATTAAAATATTTTGTCACTGATTTTAACGAATGAGCACTCGTTGGACGCGGAATAATGAGAGGAATATAACAGTAAAATATTTCTGACCGAGAATTCCTAGGTTCAAAAATATGTCACAAAAACTCTTCGTGTGTGGCCTGATTTCTGGTGACCTTTCCTATGCAGTTTTTTTGGTCTATTTTAAAAACTAGACATTTATTTAGCAAAATTCCTTTTTACATCGCTTTGTATTCCTTTCCTCGTTAAAATAAGCCCTCAATCGTCAATATCGGTGACAAGGTATTTTTGTAATGAAAAAAGTGCAAAGGCTATATATAGTCCATGCTTGTTTGCGAAATTTCGATTAAAATATTTTGTCACTGATTTTAACGAATGAGCACTCGATGGACGCGGAATAATGAGAGGAATATAACAGTAAAATATTTCTGACCGAGAATTCCTAGGTTCAAAAATATGTCACAAAAACTCTTCGTGTGTGGCCTGATTTCTGGTGACCTTTCCTATGCAGTTTTTTTGGTCTATTTTAAAAACTAGACATTTATTTAGCAAAATTCCTTTTTACATCGCTTTGTATTCCTTTTCTCGTTAAAATAAGCCCTCAATCGTCAATATCGGTGACAAGGTATTTTTGTAATGAAAAAAGTGCAAAGGCTATAGTCCATGCTTTTTTGCGAAATTTCGATTAAAATATTTTGTCACTGATTTTAACGAATGAGCACTCGTTGGACGCGGAATAATGAGAGGAATATAACAGTAAAATATTTCTGACCGAGAATTCCTAGGTTCAAAAATATGTCACAAAACTCTTCGTGTGTGGCCTGATTTCTGGTGACCTTTCCTATTCAGTTTTTTTGGTCTATTTTAAAAACTAGACATTTATTTACCAAAATTCCTTTTTACATCGCTTTGCATTCCTTTCCTCGTTAAAATAAGCCCTCAATCGTCAATATCGGTGACAAGGTATTTTTGTAATGAAAAAAGTGCAAAGGCTATAGTCCATGCTTTTTTGCGAAATTTCGATTAAAATATTTTGTCACTGATTTTAACGAATGAGCACTCGTTGGACGCGGAATAATGACAGGAATATAACAGTAAAATATTTCTGACCGAGAATTCCTAGGTTCAAAAATATGTCACAAAAACTCTTCGTGTGTGGCCTGATTTCTGGTGACCTTTCCTATGCAGTTTTTTTGGTCTATTTTAAAAACTAGACATTTATTTAGCAAAATTCCTTTTTACATCGCTTTGTATTCCTTTCCTCGTTAAAATAAGCCCTCAATCGTCAATATCGGTGACAAGGTATTTTTGTAATGAAAAAAGTGCAAAGGCTATAGTCCATGCTTTTTTGCGAAATTTCGATTAAAATATTTTGTCACTGATTTTAACGAATGAGCACTCGTTGGACGCGGAATAATGAGAGGAATATAACAGTAAAATATTTCTGACCGAGAATTCCTAGGTTCAAAAATATGTCAAAAAGCTCTTCGTGTGTGGCCTGATTTCTGGTGACCTTTCCTATGCAGTTTCTTTGGTCTATTTTAAAAACTAGACATTTATTTAGCAAAATTCTTTTTTACATCGCTTTGTATTCCTTTCCTCGTTAAAATAAGCCCTCAATCGTCAATATCGCTGACAAGGTATTTTTGTAATGAAAAAAGTGCAAAGGCTATATATAGTCCATGCTTTTTTGCGAAATTTCGATTAAAATATTTTGTCACTGATTTTAACGAATGAGCACTCGTTGGACGCGGAATAATGAGAGGAATATAACAGTAAAATATTTCTGACCGAGAATTCCTAGGTTCAAAAATATGTCACAAAAACTCTTCGTGTGTGGCCTGATTTCTGGTGACCTTTCCTATTCAGTTTTTTTGGTATATTTTAAAAACTAGACATTTATTTAGCAAAATTCTTTTTTACATCGCTTTGTATTCCTTTCCTCGTTAAAATAAGCCCTCAATCGTCAATATCGCTGACAAGGTATTTTTGTAATGAAAAAAGTGCAAAGGCTATAGTCCATGCTTTTTTGCGAAATTTCGATTAAAATATTTTGTCACTGATTTTAACGAATGAGCACTCGTTGGACGCGGAATAATGAGAGGAATATAACAGTAAAATTTTTCTGACCGAGAATTCCTAGGTTCAAAAATATGTCACAAAAACTCTTCGTGTGTGGCCTGATTTCTGGTGACCTTTCCTATTCAGTTTTTTTGGTCTATTTTAAAAACTAGACATTTATTTAGCAAAATTCTTTTTTACATCGCTTTGTATTCCTTTCCTCGTTAAAATAAGCCCTCAATCGTCAATATCGGTGACAAGGTATTTTTGTAATGAAAAAAGTGCAAAGGCTATAGTCCATGCTTTTTTGCGAAATTTCGATTAAAATATTTTGTCACTGATTTTAACGAATGAGCACTCGTTGGACGCGGAATAATGAGAGGAATATAACAGTAAAATATTTCTGACCGAGAATTCCTAGGTTCAAAAATATGTCACAAAATTCTTCGTGTGTGGCCTGATTTCTGGTGACCTTTCCTATGCAGTTTTTTTGGTCTATTTTAAAAACTAGACATTTATTTAGCAAAATTCTTTTTTACATCGCTTTGTATTCCCTTCCTCGTTAAAATAAGCCCTCAATCGTCAATATCGGTGACAAGGTATTTTTGTAATGAAAAAAGTGCAAAGGCTATAGTCCATGCTTTTTTGCGAAATTTCGATTAAAATATTTTGTCACTGATTTTAACGAATGAGCACTCGTTGGACGCGGAATAATGAGAGGAATATAACAGTAAAATATTTCTGACCGAGAATTCCTAGGTTCAAAAATATGTCACAAAAACTCTTCGTGTGTGGCCTGATTTCTGGTGACCTTTCCTATGCAGTTTTTTTGGTCTATTTTAAAAACTAGACATTTATTTAGCAAAATTCCTTTTTACATCGCTTTGTATTCCTTTCCTCGTTAAAATAAGCCCTCAATCGTCAATATCTCTGACAAGGTATTTTTGTAATGAAAAAAGTGCAAAGGCTATAGTCCATGCTTTTTTGCGAAATTTCGATTAAAATATTTTGTCACTGATTTTAACGAATGAGCACTCGTTGGACGCGGAATAATGAGAGGAATATAACAGTAAAATATTTCTGACCGAGAATTCCTAGGTTCAAAAATATGTCACAAAACTCTTCGTGTGTGGCCTGATTTCTGGTGACCTTTCCTATTCAGTTTTTTTGGTCTATTTTAAAAACTAGACATTTATTTAGCAAAATTCCTTTTTACATCGCTTTGTATTCCATTCCTCGTTAAAATAAGCCCTCAATCGTCAATATCGGTGACAAGGTATTTTTGTAATGAAAAAAGTGCAAAGGCTATATATAGTCCATGCTTGTTTGCGAAATTTCGATTAAAATATTTTGTCACTGATTTTAACGAATGAGCACTCGTTGGACGCAGAATAATGAGAGGAATATAACAGTAAAATATTTCTGACCGAGAATTCCTAGGTTCAAAAATATGTCACAAAAACTCTTCGTGTGTGGCCTGATTTCTGGTGACCTTTCCTATGCAGTTTTTTTGGTCTATTTTAAAAACTAGATATTTATTTAGCAAAATTCCTTTTTACATCGCTTTGTATTCCTTTCCTCGTTAAAATAAGCCCTCAATCGTCAATATCGGTGACAAGGTATTTTTGTAATGAAAAAAGTGCAAAGGCTATATATAGTCCATGCTTGTTTGCGAAATTTCGATTAAAATATTTTGTCACTGATTTTAACGAATGAGCACTCGTTGGACGCGGAATAATGAGAGGAATATAACAGTAAAATATTTCTGACCGAGAATTCCTAGGTTCAAAAATATGTCACAAAAACTCTTCGTGTGTGGCCTGATTTCTGGTGACCTTTGCTATGCAGTTTTTTTGGTCTATTTTAAAAACTAGACATTTATTTAGCAAAATTCCTTTTTACATCGCTTTGTACTCCTTTCCTCGTTAAAATAAGCCCTCAATCGTCAATATCGGTGACAAGGTATTTTTGTAATGAAAAAAGTGCAAAGGCTATAGTCCATGCTTTTTTGCGAAATTTCGGTTAAAATATTTTGTCACTGATTTTAACGAATGAGTACTCGTTGGACGCGGAATAATGAGAGGAATATAACAGTAAAATATTTCTGACCGAGAATTCCTAGGTTCAAAAATATGTCACAAAAACTCTTCGTGTGTGGCCTGATTTCTGGTGACCTTTCCTATGCAGTTTTTTTGGTCTATTTTAAAAACTAGACATTTATTTAGCAAAATTCCTTTTTACATCGCTTTGTATTCCTTTCCTCGTTAAAATAAGCCCTCAATCGTCAATATCGGTGACAAGGTATTTTTGTAATGAAAAAAGTGCAAAGGCTATAGTCCATGCTTTTTTGCGAAATTTCGATTAAAATATTTTGTCACTGATTTTAACGAATGAGCACTCGTTGGACGCGGAATAATGAGAGGAATATAACAGTAAAATATTTCTGACCGAGAATTCCTAGGTTCAAAAATATGTCAAAAAGCTCTTCGTGTGTGGCCTGATTTCTGGTGACCTTTCCTATGCAGTTTCTTTGGTCTATTTTAAAAACTAGACATTTATTTAGCAAAATTCTTTTTTACATCGCTTTGTATTCCTTTCCTCGTTAAAATAAGCCCTCAATCGTCAATATCGCTGACAAGGTATTTTTGTAATGAAAAAAGTGCAAAGGCTATATATAGTCCATGCTTTTTTGCGAAATTTCGATTAAAATATTTTGTCACTGATTTTAACGAATGAGCACTCGTTGGACGCGGAATAATGAGAGGAATATAACAGTAAAATATTTCTGACCGAGAATTCCTAGGTTCAAAAATATGTCACAAAAACTCTTCGTGTGTGGCCTGATTTCTGGTGACCTTTCCTATTCAGTTTTTTTGGTATATTTTAAAAACTAGACATTTATTTAGCAAAATTCTTTTTTACATCGCTTTGTATTCCTTTCCTCGTTAAAATAAGCCCTCAATCGTCAATATCGCTGACAAGGTATTTTTGTAATGAAAAAAGTGCAAAGGCTATAGTCCATGCTTTTTTGCGAAATTTCGATTAAAATATTTTGTCACTGATTTTAACGAATGAGCACTCGTTGGACGCGGAATAATGAGAGGAATATAACAGTAAAATTTTTCTGACCGAGAATTCCTAGGTTCAAAAATATGTCACAAAAACTCTTCGTGTGTGGCCTGATTTCTGGTGACCTTTCCTATTCAGTTTTTTTGGTCTATTTTAAAAACTAGACATTTATTTAGCAAAATTCTTTTTTACATCGCTTTGTATTCCTTTCCTCGTTAAATTAAGCCCTCAATCGTCAATATCGGTGACAAGGTATTTTTGTAATGAAAAAAGTGCAAAGGCTATAGTCCATGCTTTTTTGCGAAATTTCGATTAAAATATTTTGTCACTGATTTTAACGAATGAGCACTCGTTGGACGCGGAATAATGAGAGGAATATAACAGTAAAATATTTCTGACCGAGAATTCCTAGGTTCAAAAATATGTCACAAAACTCTTCGTGTGTGGCCTGATTTCTGGTGACCTTTCCTATGCAGTTTTTTTGGTCTATTTTAAAAACTAGACATTTATTTAGCAAAATTCTTTTTTACATCGCTTTGTATTCCCTTCCTCGTTAAAATAAGCCCTCAATCGTCAATATCGGTGACAAGGTATTTTTGTAATGAAAAAAGTGCAAAGGCTATAGTCCATGCTTTTTTGCGAAATTTCGATTAAAATATTTTGTCACTGATTTTAACGAATGAGCACTCGTTGGACGCGGAATAATGAGAGGAATATAACAGTAAAATATTTCTGACCGAGAATTCCTAGGTTCAAAAATATGTCACAAAAACTCTTCGTGTGTGGCCTGATTTCTGGTGACCTTTCCTATGCAGTTTTTTTGGTCTATTTTAAAAACTAGACATTTATTTAGCAAAATTCCTTTTTACATCGCTTTGTATTCCTTTCCTCGTTAAAATAAGCCCTCAATCGTCAATATCTCTGACAAGGTATTTTTGTAATGAAAAAAGTGCAAAGGCTATAGTCCATGCTTTTTTGCGAAATTTCGATTAAAATATTTTGTCACTGATTTTAACGAATGAGCACTCGTTGGACGCGGAATAATGAGAGGAATATAACAGTAAAATATTTCTGACCGAGAATTCCTAGGTTCAAAAATATGTCACAAAACTCTTCGTGTGTGGCCTGATTTCTGGTGACCTTTCCTATTCAGTTTTTTTGGTCTATTTTAAAAACTAGACATTTATTTAGCAAAATTCCTTTTTACATCGCTTTGTATTCCATTCCTCGTTAAAATAAGCCCTCAATCGTCAATATCGGTGACAAGGTATTTTTGTAATGAAAAAAGTGCAAAGGCTATATATAGTCCATGCTTGTTTGCGAAATTTCGATTAAAATATTTTGTCACTGATTTTAACGAATGAGCACTCGTTGGACGCAGAATAATGAGAGGAATATAACAGTAAAATATTTCTGACCGAGAATTCCTAGGTTCAAAAATATGTCACAAAAACTCTTCGTGTGTGGCCTGATTTCTGGTGACCTTTCCTATGCAGTTTTTTTGGTCTATTTTAAAAACTAGATATTTATTTAGCAAAATTCCTTTTTACATCGCTTTGTATTCCTTTCCTCGTTAAAATAAGCCCTCAATCGTCAATATCGGTGACAAGGTATTTTTGTAATGAAAAAAGTGCAAAGGCTATATATAGTCCATGCTTGTTTGCGAAATTTCGATTAAAATATTTTGTCACTGATTTTAACGAATGAGCACTCGTTGGACGCGGAATAATGAGAGGAATATAACAGTAAAATATTTCTGACCGAGAATTCCTAGGTTCAAAAATATGTCACAAAAACTCTTCGTGTGTGGCCTGATTTCTGGTGACCTTTGCTATGCAGTTTTTTTGGTCTATTTTAAAAACTAGACATTTATTTAGCAAAATTCCTTTTTACATCGCTTTGTACTCCTTTCCTCGTTAAAATAAGCCCTCAATCGTCAATATCGGTGACAAGGTATTTTTGTAATGAAAAAAGTGCAAAGGCTATAGTCCATGCTTTTTTGCGAAATTTCGGTTAAAATATTTTGTCACTGATTTTAACGAATGAGTACTCGTTGGACGCGGAATAATGAGAGGAATATAACAGTAAAATATTTCTGACCGAGAATTCCTAGGTTCAAAAATATGTCACAAAAACTCTTCGTGTGTGGCCTGATTTCTGGTGACCTTTCCTATGCAGTTTTTTTGGTCTATTTTAAAAACTAGACATTTATTTAGCAAAATTCCTTTTTACATCGCTTTGTATTCCTTTCCTCGTTAAAATAAGCCATCAATCGTCAATATCGCTGACAAGGTATTTTTGTAATGAAAAAAGTGCAAAGGCTATAGTCCATGTTTGTTTGCGAAATTTCGATTAAAATATTTTGTCACTGATTTTAACGAATGAGCACTCGTTGGACGCGGAATAATGAGAGGAATATAACAGTAAAATATTTCTGACCGAGAATTCCTAGGTTCAAAAATATGTCACAAAACTCTTCGTGTGTGGCCTGATTTCTGGTGACCTTTCCTATTCAGTTTTTTTGGTCTATTTTAAAAACTAGACATTTATTTAGCAAAATTCCTTTTTACATCGCTTTGTATTCCTTTCCTCGTTAAAATAAGCCCTCAATCGTCAATATCGGTGACAAGGTATTTTTGTAATAAAAAAGTGCAAAGGCTATAGTCCATGATTTTTTGCGAAATTTCGATTAAAATATTTTGTCACTGATTTTAACGAATGAGCACTCGTTGGACGCGGAATAATGAGAGGAATATAACAGTAAAATATTTCTGACCGAGAATTCCTAGGTTCAAAAATATGTCACAAAAACTCTTCGTGTGTGGCCTGATTTCTGGTGACCTTTCCTATGCAGTTTTTTTGGTCTATTTTAAAAACTAGACATTTATTTAGCAAAATTCCTTTTTACATCGCTTTGTATTCCTTTCCTCGTTAAAATAAGCCCTCAATCGTCAATATCGGTGACAAGGTATTTTTGTAATGAAAAAAGTGCAAAGGCTATATATAGTCCATGCTTGTTTGCGAAATTTCGATTAAAATATTTTGTCACTGATTTTAACGAATGAGCACTCGTTGGACGCGGAATAATGAGAGGAATATAACAGTAAAATATTTCTGACCGAGAATTCCTAGGTTCAAAAATATGTCACAAAAACTCTTCGTGTGTGGCCTGATTTCTGGTGACCTTTCCTATGCAGTTTTTTTGGTCTATTTTAAAAACTAGACATTTATTTAGCAAAATTCCTTTTTACATCGCTTTGTATTCCTTTTCTCGTTAAAATAAGCCCTCAATTGTCAATATCGGTGACAAGGTATTTTTGTAATGAAAAAAGTGCAAAGGCTATAGTCCATGCTTTTTTGCGAAATTTCGATTAAAATATTTTGTCACTGATTTTAACGAATGAGCACTCGGTGGACGCGGAATAATGAGAGGAATATAACAGTAAAATATTTCTGACCGAGAAGTCCTAGGTTCAAAAATATGTCACAAAAACTCTTCGTGTGTGGTCTGATTTCTGGTGACCTTTCCTATGCAGTTTTCTTGGTCTATTTTAAAAACTAGACATTTATTTAGCAAAATTCCTTTTTACATCGCTTTTTACTCCTTTCCTGGTTAAAATAAGCCCTCAATCGTCAATATCGGTGACAAGGTATTTTTGTAATGAAAAAAGTGCAAAGCCTATAGTCCATGCTTTTTTGCGAAATTTCGATTAAAATATTTTGTCACTGATTTTAACGAATGAGCACTCGTTGGACGCGGAATAATGAGAGGAATGTTACAGTAAAATATTTCTGACCGAGAATTCCTAGGTTCAAAAATATGTCACAAAAACTCTTCGTGTGTGGCCTGATTTCTGGTGACCTTTCCTATGCAGTTTTTTTGGTCTATTTTAAAAACTAGACATTTATTTAGCAAAATTCCTTTTTACGTCGCTTTGTATTCCTTTCCTCGTTAAAATAAGCCCTCAATCGTCAATATCGCTGACAAGGTATTTTTGTAATGAAAAAAGTGCATAGGCTATAGTCCATGCTTTTTTGCGAAATTTCGATTAAAATATTTTGTCACTGATTTTAACGAATGAGCACTCGTTGGACGCGGAATAATGAGAGGAATATAACAGTAAAATATTTCTGACCGAGAATTCCTAGGTTCAAAAATATGTCACAAAACTCTTCGTGTGTGGCCTGATTTCTGGTGACCTTTCCTATTCAGTTTTTTTGGTCTATTTTAAAAACTAGACATTTATTTAGCAAAATTCCTTTTTACATCGCTTTGTATTCCTTTCCTCGTTAAAATAAGCCCTCAATCATCAATATCGGTGACAAGGTATTTTTGTAATGAAAAAAGTGCAAAGGCTATAGTCCATGATTTTTTGCGAAATTTCGATTAAAATATTTTGTCACTGATTTTAACGAATGAGCACTCGTTGGACGCGGAATAATGAGAGGAATATAACAGTAAAATATTTCTGACCGAGAATTCCTAGGTTCAAAAATATGTCACAAAAACTCTTCGTGTGTGGCCTCATTTCTGGTGACCTTTCCTATGCAGTTTTTTTGGTCTATTTTAAAAACTAGACATTTATTTAGCAAAATTCCTTTTTACATCGCTTTGTATTCCTTTCCTCGTTAAAATAAGCCCTCAATCGTAAATATCGGTGACAAGGTATTTTTGTAATGAAAAAAGTGCAAAGGCTATAGTCCATGCTTTTTTGCGAAATTTCGATTAAAATATTTTGTCACTTGCAAAGGCTATAGTCCATGCTTTTTTGCGAAATTTCGATTAAAATATTTTGTCACTGATTTTAACGAATGAGCACTCGTTGGACGCGGAATAATGAGAGGAATATAACAGTAAAATATTTCTGACCGAGAATTCCTAGGTTCAAAAATATGTCACAAAAACTCTTCGTGTGTGGCCTGATTTCTGGTGACCTTTCCTATGCAGTTTTTTTGGTATATTTTAAAAACAAGACAATTATTTAGCAAAATTCCTTTTTACATCGCTTTGTATTCCTTTCCTCGTTAAAATAAGCCCTCAATCGTCAATATCGGTGACAAGGTATTTTTGTAATGAAAACAGTGCACAGGCTATAGTCCATGCTTTTTTGCGAAATTTCGATTAAAATATTTTGTCACTGATTTTAACGAATGAGCACTCGTTGGACGCGGAATAATGAGAGGAATATAACAGTAAAATACTTCTGACCGAGAATTCCTAGGTTCAAAAATATGTCACAAAAACTCTTCGTGTGTGGCCTGATTTCTGGTGACCTTTCCTATGCAGTTTTTTTGGTCTATTTTAAAAACAAGACATTTATTTAGCAAAATTCCTTTTTACATCGCTTTGTATTCCTTTCCTCGTTAAAATAAGCCCTCAATCGTCAATATCGGTGACAAGGTATTTTTGTAATGAAAAAAGTGCAAAGGCTATAGTCCATGCTTTTTTGCGAAATTTCGATTAAAATATTTTGTCACTGATTTTAACGAATGAGCACTCGTTGGACGCGGAATAATGAGAGGAATATAACAATAAAATACTTCTGACCGAGAATTCCTAGGTTCAAAAATATGTCAGAAAAACTCTTCGTGTGTGGCCTGATTTCTGGTGACCTTTCCTATGCAGTTTTTTTGGTCTATTTTAAAAACAAGACATTTATTTAGCAAAATTCCTTTTTACATCGCTTTGTATTCCTTTCCTCGTTAAAATAAGCCCTCAATCGTCAATATCGGTGACAAGGTATTTTTGTAATGAAAAAAGTGCAAAGGCTATAGTCCATGCTTTTTTGCGAAATTTCGATTAAAATATTTTGTCACTGATTTTAACGAATGAGCACTCGTTGGACGCGGAATAATGAGAGGAATATAACAGTAAAATATTTCTGACCGAGAATTCCTAGGTTCAAAAATATGTCACAAAAACTCTTCGTGTGTGGCCTGATTTCTGGTGACCTTTCCTATGCAGTTTTGTTGGTCTATTTTAAAAACAAGACATTTATTTAGCAAAATTCCTTTTTACATCGCTTTGTATTCCTTTCCTCGTTAGAATAAGCCCTCAATCGTCAATATCGGTGACAAGGTATTTTTGTAATGAAAAAAGTGCAAAGGCTATAGTCCATGCTTTTTTGCGAAATTTCGATTAAAATATTTTGTCAGTGATTTTAACGAATGAGCACTCGTTGGACGCGGAATAATGAGAGGAATATAACAGTAAAATATTTCTGACCGAGAATTCCTAGGTTCAAAAATATGTCACAAAACTCTTCGTGTGTGGCCTGATTTCTGGTGACCTTTCCTATTCAGTTTTTTTGGTCTATTTTAAAAACTAGACACTTATTTAGCAAAATTCCTTTTTACATCGCTTTGTATTCCTTTCCTCGTTAAAATAAGCCCTCAATCGTCAATATCGGTGACAAGGTATTTTTGTAATGAAAAAAGTGCAAAGGCTATAGTCCATGATTTTTTGCGAAATTTCGATTAAAATATTTTGTCACTGATTTTAACGAATGAGCACTCGTTGGACGCGGAATAATGAGAGGAATATAACAGTAAAATATTTCTGACCGAGAATTCCTAGGTTCAAAAATATGTCACAAAAACTCTTCGTGTGTGGCCTGATTTCTGGTGACCTTTCCTATGCAGTTTTTTTGGTCTATTTTAAAAACTAGACATTTATTTAGCAAAATTCCTTTTTACATCGCTTTGTATTCCTTTCCTCGTTAAAATAAGCCCTCAATCGTCAATATCGGTGACAAGGTATTTTTGTAATGAAAAAAGTGCAAAGGCTATATATAGTCCATGCTTGTTTGCGAAATTTCGATTAAAATATTTTGTCACTGATTTTAACGAATGAGCACTCGTTGGACGCGGAATAATGAGAGGAATATAACAGTAAAATATTTCTGACCGAGAATTCCTAGGTTCAAAAATATGTCACAAAAACTCTTCGTGTGTGGCCTGATTTCTGGTGACCTTTCCTATGCAGTTTTGTTGGTCTATTTTAAAAACAAGACATTTATTTAGCAAAATTCCTTTTTACATCGCTTTGTATTCCTTTCCTCGTTAGAATAAGCCCTCAATCGTCAATATCGGTGACAAGGTATTTTTGTAATGAAAAAAGTGCAAAGGCTATAGTCCATGCTTTTTTGCGAAATTTCGATTAAAATATTTTGTTACTGATTTTAACGAATGAGCACTCGTTGGACGCGGAATAATGAGAGGAATATAACAATAAAATACTTCTGACCGAGAATTCCTAGGTTCAAAAATATGTCAGAAAAACTCTTCGTGTGTGGCCTGATTTCTGGTGACCTTTCCTATGCAGTTTTTTTGGTCTATTTTAAAAACAAGACATTTATTTAGCAAAATTCCTTTTTACATCGCTTTGTATTCCTTTCCTCGTTAAAATAAGCCCTCAATCGTCAATATCGGAGACAAGGTATTTTTGTAATGAAAAAAGTGCAAAGGCTATAGTCCATGCTTTTTTGCGAAATTTCGATTAAAATATTTTGTCACTGATTTTAACGAATGAGCACTCGTTGGACGCGGAATAATGAGAGGAATATAACAGTAAAATATTTCTGACCGAGAATTCCTAGGTTCAAAAATATGTCACAAAAACTCTTCGTGTGTGGCCTGATTTCTGGTGACCTTTCCTATGCAGTTTTGTTGGTCTATTTTAAAAACAAGACATTTATTTAGCAAAATTCCTTTTTACATCGCTTTGTATTCCTTTCCTCGTTAGAATAAGCCCTCAATCGTCAATATCGGTGACAAGGTATTTTTGTAATGAAAAAAGTGCAAAGGCTATAGTCCATGCTTTTTTGCGAAATTTCGATTAAAATATTTTGTCAGTGATTTTAACGAATGAGCACTCGTTGGACGCGGAATAATGAGAGGAATATAACAGTAAAATATTTCTGACCGAGAATTCCTAGGTTCAAAAATATGTCACAAAACTCTTCGTGTGTGGCCTGATTTCTGGTGACCTTTCCTATTCAGTTTTTTTGGTCTATTTTAAAAACTAGACACTTATTTAGCAAAATTCCTTTTTACATCGCTTTGTATTCCTTTCCTCGTTAAAATAAGCCCTCAGTCGTCAATATCGGTGACAAGGTATTTTTGTAATGAAAAAAGTGCAAAGGCTATAGTCCATGATTTTTTGCGAAATTTCGATTAAAATATTTTGTCACTGATTTTAACGAATGAGCACTCGTTGGACGCGGAATAATGAGAGGAATATAACAGTAAAATATTTCTGACCGAGAATTCCTAGGTTCAAAAATATGTCACAAAAACTCTTCGTGTGTGGCCTGATTTCTGGTGACCTTTCCTATGCAGTTTTTTTGGTCTATTTTAAAAACTAGACATTTATTTAGCAAAATTCCTTTTTACATCGCTTTGTATTCCTTTCCTCGTTAAAATAAGCCCTCAATCGTCAATATCGGTGACAAGGTATTTTTGTAATGAAAAAAGTGCAAAGGCTATATATAGTCCATGCTTGTTTGCGAAATTTCGATTAAAATATTTTGTCACTGATTTTAACGAATGAGCACTCGTTGGACGCGGAATAATGAGAGGAATATAACAGTAAAATATTTCTGACCGAGAATTCCTAGGTTCAAAAATATGTCACAAAAACTCTTCGTGTGTGGCCTGATTTCTGGTGACCTTTCCTATGCAGTTTTTTTGGTCTATTTTAAAAACTAGACATTTATTTAGCAAAATTCCTTTTTACATCGCTTTGTATTCCTTTCCTCGTTAAAATAAGCCCTCAATCGTCAATATCGGTGACAAGGTATTTTTGTAATGAAAAAAGTGCAAAGGCTATATATAGTCCATGCTTGTTTGCGAAATTTCGATTAAAATATTTTGTCACTGATTTTAACGAATGAGCACTCGATGGACGCGGAATAATGAGAGGAATATAACAGTAAAATATTTCTGACCGAGAATTCCTAGGTTCAAAAATATGTCACAAAAACTCTTCGTGTGTGGCCTGATTTCTGGTGACCTTTCCTATGCAGTTTTTTTGGTCTATTTTAAAAACTAGACATTTATTTAGCAAAATTCCTTTTTACATCGCTTTGTATTCCTTTTCTCGTTAAAATAAGCCCTCAATCGTCAATATCGGTGACAAGGTATTTTTGTAATGAAAAAAGTGCAAAGGCTATAGTCCATGCTTTTTTGCGAAATTTCGATTAAAATATTTTGTCACTGATTTTAACGAATGAGCACTCGTTGGACGCGGAATAATGAGAGGAATATAACAGTAAAATATTTCTGACCGAGAATTCCTAGGTTCAAAAATATGTCACAAAACTCTTCGTGTGTGGCCTGATTTCTGGTGACCTTTCCTATTCAGTTTTTTTGGTCTATTTTAAAAACTAGACATTTATTTACCAAAATTCCTTTTTACATCGCTTTGCATTCCTTTCCTCGTTAAAATAAGCCCTCAATCGTCAATATCGGTGACAAGGTATTTTTGTAATGAAAAAAGTGCAAAGGCTATAGTCCATGCTTTTTTGCGAAATTTCGATTAAAATATTTTGTCTCTGATTTTAACGAATGAGCACTCGTTGGACGCGGAATAATGACAGGAATATAACAGTAAAATATTTCTGACCGAGAATTCCTAGGTTCAAAAATATGTCACAAAACTCTTCGTGTGTGGCCTGATTTCTGGTGACCTTTCCTATGCAGTTTTTTTGGTCTATTTTAAAAACTAGACATTTATTTAGCAAAATTCCTTTTTACATCGCTTTGTATTCCTTTCCTCGTTAAAATAAGCCCTCAATCGTCAATATCGGTGACAAGGTATTTTTGTAATGAAAAAAGTGCAAAGGCTATAGTCCATGCTTTTTTGCGAAATTTCGATTAAAATATTTTGTCACTGATTTTAACGAATGAGCACTCGTTGGACGCGGAATAATGAGAGGAATATAACAGTAAAATATTTCTGACCGAGAATTCCTAGGTTCAAAAATATGTCAAAAAGCTCTTCGTGTGTGGCCTGATTTCTGGTGACCTTTCCTATGCAGTTTTTTTGGTCTATTTTAAAAACTAGACATTTATTTAGCAAAATTCTTTTTTACATCGCTTTGTATTCCTTTCCTCGTTAAAATAAGCCCTCAATCGTCAATATCGCTGACAAGGTATTTTTGTAATGAAAAAAGTGCAAAGGCTATATATAGTCCATGCTTTTTTGCGAAATTTCGATTAAAATATTTTGTCACTGATTTTAACGAATGAGCACTCGTTGGACGCGGAATAATGAGAGGAATATAACAGTAAAATATTTCTGACCGAGAATTCCTAGGTTCAAAAATATGTCACAAAAACTCTTCGTGTGTGGCCTGATTTCTGGTGACCTTTCCTATTCAGTTTTTTTGGTATATTTTAAAAACTAGACATTTATTTAGCAAAATTCTTTTTTACATCGCTTTGTATTCCTTTCCTCGTTAAAATAAGCCCTCAATCGTCAATATCGCTGACAAGGTATTTTTGTAATGAAAAAAGTGCAAAGGCTATAGTCCATGCTTTTTTGCGAAATTTCGATTAAAATATTTTGTCACTGATTTTAACGAATGAGCACTCGTTGGACGCGGAATAATGAGAGGAATATAACAGTAAAATTTTTCTGACCGAGAATTCCTAGGTTCAAAAATATGTCACAAAAACTCTTCGTGTGTGGCCTGATTTCTGGTGACCTTTCCTATTCAGTTTTTTTGGTCTATTTTAAAAACTAGACATTTATTTAGCAAAATTCTTTTTTACATCGCTTTGTATTCCTTTCCTCGTTAAAATAAGCCCTCAATCGTCAATATCGGTGACAAGGTATTTTTGTAATGAAAAAAGTGCAAAGGCTATAGTCCATGCTTTTTTGCGAAATTTCGATTAAAATATTTTGTCACTGATTTTAACGAATGAGCACTCGTTGGACGCGGAATAATGAGAGGAATATAACAGTAAAATATTTCTGACCGAGAATTCCTAGGTTCAAAAATATGTCACAAAACTCTTCGTGTGTGGCCTGATTTCTGGTGACCTTTCCTATGCAGTTTTTTTGGTCTATTTTAAAAACTAGACATTTATTTAGCAAAATTCTTTTTTACATCGCTTTGTATTCCCTTCCTCGTTAAAATAAGCCCTCAATCGTCAATATCGGTGACAAGGTATTTTTGTAATGAAAAAAGTGCAAAGGCTATAGTCCATGCTTTTTTGCGAAATTTCGATTAAAATATTTTGTCACTGATTTTAACGAATGAGCACTCGTTGGACGCGGAATAATGAGAGGAATATAACAGTAAAATATTTCTGACCGAGAATTCCTAGGTTCAAAAATATGTCACAAAACTCTTCGTGTGTGGCCTGATTTCTGGTGACCTTTCCTATGCAGTTTTTTTGGTCTATTTTAAAAACTAGACATTTATTTAGCAAAATTCTTTTTTACATCGCTTTGTATTCCCTTCCTCGTTAAAATAAGCCCTCAATCGTCAATATCGGTGACAAGGTATTTTTGTAATGAAAAAAGTGCAAAGGCTATAGTCCATGCTTTTTTGCGAAATTTCGATTAAAATATTTTGTCACTGATTTTAACGAATGAGCACTCGTTGGACGCGGAATAATGAGAGGAATATAACAGTAAAATATTTCTGACCGAGAATTCCTAGGTTCAAAAATATGTCACAAAAACTCTTCGTGTGTGGCCTGATTTCTGGTGACCTTTCCTATGCAGTTTTTTTGGTCTATTTTAAAAACTAGACATTTATTTAGCAAAATTCCTTTTTACATCGCTTTGTATTCCTTTCCTCGTTAAAATGAGCCCTCAATCGTCAATATCTCTGACAAGGTATTTTTGTAATGAAAAAAGTGCAAAGGCTATAGTCCATGCTTTTTTGCGAAATTTCGATTAAAATATTTTGTCACTGATTTTAACGAATGAGCACTCGTTGGACGCGGAATAATGAGAGGAATATAACAGTAAAATATTTCTGACCGAGAATTCCTAGGTTCAAAAATATGTCACAAAACTCTTCGTGTGTGGCCTGATTTCTGGTGACCTTTCCTATTCAGTTTTTTTGGTCTATTTTAAAAACTAGACATTTATTTAGCAAAATTCCTTTTTACATCGCTTTGTATTCCTTTCCTCGTTAAAATAAGCCCTCAATCGTCAATAGCGGTGACAAGGTATTTTTGTAATGAAAAAAGTGCAAAGGCTATATATAGTCCATGCTTGTTTGCGAAATTTCGATTAAAATATTTTGTCACTGATTTTAACGAATGAGCACTCGTTGGACGCAGAATAATGAGAGGAATATAACAGTAAAATATTTCTGACCGAGAATTCCTAGGTTCAAAAATATGTCACAAAAACTCTTCGTGTGTGGCCTGATTTCTGGTGACCTTTCCTATGCAGTTTTTTTGGTCTATTTTAAAAACTAGACATTTATTTAGCAAAATTCCTTTTTACATCGCTTTGTATTCCGTTCCTCGTTAAAATAAGCCCTCAATCGTCAATATCGGTGACAAGGTATTTTTGTAATGAAAAAAGTGCAAAGGCTATATATAGTCCATGCTTGTTTGCGAAATTTCGATTAAAATATTTTGTCACTGATTTTAACGAATGAGCACTCGTTGGACGCGGAATAATGAGAGGAATATAACAGTAAAATATTTCTGACCGAGAATTCCTAGGTTCAAAAATATGTCACAAAAACTCTTCGTGTGTGGCCTGATTTCTGGTGACCTTTGCTATGCAGTTTTTTTGGTCTATTTTAAAAACTAGACATTTATTTAGCAAAATTCCTTTTTACATCGCTTTGTACTCCTTTCCTCGTTAAAATAAGCCCTCAATCGTCAATATCGGTGACAAGGTATTTTTGTAATGAAAAAAGTGCAAAGGCTATAGTCCATGCTTTTTTGCGAAATTTCGGTTAAAATATTTTGTCACTGATTTTAACGAATGAGTACTCGTTGGACGCGGAATAATGAGAGGAATATAACAGTAAAATATTTCTGACCGAGAATTCCTAGGTTCAAAAATATGTCACAAAAACTCTTCGTGTGTGGCCTGATTTCTGGTGACCTTTCCTATGCAGTTTTTTTGGTCTATTTTAAAAACTAGACATTTATTTAGCAAAATTCCTTTTTACATCGCTTTGTATTCCTTTCCTCGTTAAAATAAGCCATCAATCGTCAATATCGCTGACAAGGTATTTTTGTAATGAAAAAAGTGCAAAGGCTATAGTCCATGTTTGTTTGCGAAATTTCGATTAAAATATTTTGTCACTGATTTTAACGAATGAGCACTCGTTGGACGCGGAATAATGAGAGGAATATAACAGTAAAATATTTCTGACCGAGAATTCCTAGGTTCAAAAATATGTCACAAAACTCTTCGTGTGTGGCCTGATTTCTGGTGACCTTTCCTATTCAGTTTTTTTGGTCTATTTTAAAAACTAGACATTTATTTAGCAAAATTCCTTTTTACATCGCTTTGTATTCCTTTCCTCGTTAAAATAAGCCCTCAATCGTCAATATCGGTGACAAGGTATTTTTGTAATAAAAAAGTGCAAAGTGCGAAATTTCGATTAAAATATTTTGTCACTGATTTTAACGAATGAGCACTCGTTGGACGCGGAATAATGAGAGGAATATAACAGTAAAATATTTCTGACCGAGAATTCCTAGGTTCAAAAATATGTCACAAAAACTCTTCGTGTGTGGCCTGATTTCTGGTGACCTTTCCTATGCAGTTTTTTTGGTCTATTTTAAAAACTAGACATTTATTTAGCAAAATTCCTTTTTACATCGCTTTGTATTCCTTTCCTCGTTAAAATAAGCCCTCAATCGTCAATATCGGTGACAAGGTATTTTTGTAATGAAAAAAGTGCAAAGGCTATATATAGTCCATGCTTGTTTGCGAAATTTCGATTAAAATATTTTGTCACTGATTTTAACGAATGAGCACTCGTTGGACGCGGAATAAAGAGAGGAATATAACAGTAAAATATTTCTGACCGAGAATTCCTAGGTTCAAAAATATGTCACAAAAACTCTTCGTGTGTGGCCTGATTTCTGGTGACCTTTCCTATGCAGTTTTTTTGGTCTATTTTAAAAACTAGACATTTATTTAGCAAAATTCCTTTTTACATCGCTTTGTATTCCTTTTCTCGTTAAAATAAGCCCTCAATTGTCAATATCGGTGACAAGGTATTTTTGTAATGAAAAAAGTGCAAAGGCTATAGTCCATGCTTTTTTGCGAAATTTCGATTAAAATATTTTGTCACTGATTTTAACGAATGAGCACTCGGTGGACGCGGAATAATGAGAGGAATATAACAGTAAAATGTTTCTGACCGAGAAGTCCTAGGTTCAAAAATATGTCACAAAAACTCTTCGTGTGTGGTCTGATTTCTGGTGACCTTTCCTATGCAGTTTTCTTGGTCTATTTTAAAAACTAGACATTTATTTAGCAAAATTCCTTTTTACATCGCTTTTTACTCCTTTCCTGGTTAAAATAAGCCCTCAATCGTCAATATCGGTGACAAGGTATTTTTGTAATGAAAAAAGTGCAAAGCCTATAGTCCATGCTTTTTTGCGAAATTTCGATTAAAATATTTTGTCACTGATTTTAACGAATGAGCACTCGTTGGACGCGGAATAATGAGAGGAATGTAACAGTAAAATATTTCTGACCGAGAATTCCTAGGTTCAAAAATATGTCACAAAAACTCTTCGTGTGTGGCCTGATTTCTGGTGACCTTTCCTATGCAGTTTTTTTGGTCTATTTTAAAAACTAGACATTTATTTAGCAAAATTCCTTTTTACGTCGCTTTGTATTCCTTTCCTCGTTAAAATAAGCCCTCAATCGTCAATATCGCTGACAAGGTATTTTTGTAATGAAAAAAGTGCAAAGGCTATAGTCCATGCTTTTTTGCGAAATTTCGATTAAAATATTTTGTCACTGATTTTAACGAATGAGCACTCGTTGGACGCGGAATAATGAGAGGAATATAACAGTAAAATATTTCTGACCGAGAATTCCTAGGTTCAAAAATATGTCACAAAACTCTTCGTGTGTGGCCTGATTTCTGGTGACCTTTCCTATTCAGTTTTTTTGGTCTATTTTAAAAACTAGACATTTATTTAGCAAAATTCCTTTTTACATCGCTTTGTATTCCTTTCCTCGTTAAAATAAGCCCTCAATCGTCAATATCGGTGACAAGGTATTTTTGTAATGAAAAAAGTGCAAAGGCTATATATAGTCCATGCTTGTTTGCGAAATTTCGATTAAAATATTTTGTCACTGATTTTAACGAATGAGCACTCGTTGGACGCGGAATAATGAGAGGAATATAACAGTAAAATATTTCTGACCGAGAATTCCTAGGTTCAAAAATATGTCACAAAAACTATTCGTGTGTGGCCTGATTTCTGGTGACCTTTCCTATGCAGTTTTTTTGGTCTATTTTAAAAACTAGACATTTATTTAGCAAAATTCCTATTTACATCGCTTTGTATTCCTTTCCTCGTTAAAATAAGCCCTCAATCGTAAATATCGGTGACAAGGTATTTTTGTAATGAAAAAAGTGCAAAGGCTATAGTCCATGCTTTTTTGCGAAATTTCGATTAAAATATTTTGTCACTTGCAAAGGCTATAGTCCATGCTTTTTTGCGAAATTTCGATTAAAATATTTTGTCACTGATTTTAACGAATGAGCACTCGTTGGACGCGGAATAATGAGAGGAATATAACAGTAAAATATTTCTGACCGAGAATTCCTAGGTTCAAAAATATGTCACAAAAACTCTTCGTGTGTGGCCTGATTTCTGGTGACCTTTCCTATGCAGTTTTTTTGGTATATTTTAAAAACAAGACATTTATTTAGCAAAATTCCTTTTTACATCGCTTTGTATTCCTTTCCTCGTTAAAATAAGCCCTCAATCGTCAATATCGGTGACAAGGTATTTTTGTAATGAAAACAGTGCACAGGCTATAGTCCATGCTTTTTTGCGAAATTTCGATTAAAATATTTTGTCACTGATTTTAACGAATGAGCACTCGTTGGACGCGGAATAATGAGAGGAATATAACAGTAAAATACTTCTGACCGAGAATTCCTAGGTTCAAAAATATGTCACAAAAACTCTTCGTGTGTGGCCTGATTTCTGGTGACCTTTCCTATGCAGTTTTTTTGGTCTATTTTAAAAACAAGACATTTATTTAGCAAAATTCCTTTTTACATCGCTTTGTATTCCTTTCCTCGTTAAAATAAGCAATCAATCGTCAATATCGGTGAGAAGGTATTTTTGTAATGAAAAAAGTGCAAAGGCTATAGTCCATGCTTTTTTGCGAAATTTCGATTAAAATATTTTGTCACTGATTTTAACGAATGAGCACTCGTTGGACGCGGAATAATGAGAGGAATATAACAATAAAATACTTCTGACCGAGAATTCCTAGGTTCAAAAATATGTCAGAAAAACTCTTCGTGTGTGGCCTGATTTCTGGTGACCTTTCCTATGCAGTTTTTTTGGTCTATTTTAAAAACAAGACATTTATTTAGCAAAATTCCTTTTTACATCGCTTTGTATTCCTTTCCTCGTTAAAATAAGCCCTCAATCGTCAATATCGGTGACAAGGTATTTTTGTAATGAAAAAAGTGCAAAGGCTATAGTCCATGCTTTTTTGCGAAATTTCGATTAAAATATTTTGTCACTGATTTTAACGAATGAGCACTCGTTGGACGCGGAATAATGAGAGGAATATAACAGTAAAATATTTCTGACCGAGAATTCCTAGGTTCAAAAATATGTCACAAAAACTCTTCGTGTGTGGCCTGATTTCTGGTGACCTTTCCTATGCAGTTTTGTTGGTCTATTTTAAAAACAAGACATTTATTTAGCAAAATTCCTTTTTACATCGCTTTGTATTCCTTTCCTCGTTAGAATAAGCCCTCAATCGTCAATATCGGTGACAAGGTATTTTTGTAATGAAAAAAGTGCAAAGGGCTATAGTCCATGCTTTTTTGCGAAATTTCGATTAAAATATTTTGTCAGTGATTTTAACGAATGAGCACTCGTTGGACGCGGAATAATGAGAGGAATATAACAGTAAAATATTTCTGACCGAGAATTCCTAGGTTCAAAAATATGTCACAAAACTCTTCGTGTGTGGCCTGATTTCTGGTGACCTTTCCTATTCAGTTTTTTTTGGTCTATTTTAAAAACTAGACACTTATTTAGCAAAATTCCTTTTTACATCGCTTTGTATTCCTTTCCTCGTTAAAATAAGCCCTCAATCGTCAATATCGGTGACAAGGTATTTTTGTAATGAAAAAAGTGCAAAGGCTATAGTCCATGATTTTTTGCGAAATTTCGATTAAAATATTTTGTCACTGATTTTAACGAATGAGCACTCGTTGGACGCGGAATAATGAGAGGAATATAACAGTAAAATATTTCTGACCGAGAATTCCTAGGTTCAAAAATATGTCACAAAAACTCTTCGTGTGTGGCCTGATTTCTGGTGACCTTTCCTATGCAGTTTTTTTGGTCTATTTTAAAAACTAGACATTTATTTAGCAAAATTCCTTTTTACATCGCTTTGTATTCCTTTCCTCGTTAAAATAAGCCCTCAATCGTCAATATCGGTGACAAGGTATTTTTGTAATGAAAAAAGTGCAAAGGCTATATATAGTCCATGCTTGTTTGCGAAATTTCGATTAAAATATTTTGTCACTGATTTTAACGAATGAGCACTCGTTGACGCGGAATAATGAGAGGAATATAACAGTAAAATATTTCTGACCGAGAATTCCTAGGTTCAAAAATATGTCACAAAAACTCTTCGTGTGTGGCCTGATTTCTGGTGACCTTTCCTATGCAGTTTTTTTGGTCTATTTTAAAAACTAGACATTTATTTAGCAAAATTCCTTTTTACATCGCTTTGTATTCCTGTCCTCGTTAAAATAAGCCCTCAATCGTCAATATCGGTGACAAGGTATTTCTGTAATGAAAAAAGTGCAAAGGCTATAGTCCATGATTTTTTGCGAAATTTCGATTAAAATATTTTGTCACTGATTTTAACGAATGAGCACTCGTTGGACGCGGAATAATGAGAGGAATATAACAGTAAAATATTTCTGACCGAGAATTCCTAGGTTCAAAAATATGTCACAAAAACTCTTCGTGTGTGGCCTGATTTCTGGTGACCTTTTCCTATGCAGTTTTTTTGGTCTATTTTAAAAACTAGACATTTATTTAGCAAAATTCCTTTTTTACATCGCTTTGTATTCCTTTCCTCGTTAAAATAAGCCCTCCAATCGTCAATATCGCTGACAAGGTATTTTTGTAATGAAAAAAGTGCAAAGGCTATAGTCCATGCTTTTTTGCGAAATTTCGATTAAAATATTTTGTCACTGATTTTAACGAATGAGCACTCGTTTGACGCGGATAATGAGAGGAATATAACAGTAAAATATTTCTGACCGAGAATTCCTAGGTTCAAAAATATGTCACAAAAACTCTTCGTGTGTGGCCTGATTCTGGTGACCTTTCCTATGCAGTTTTTTTGGTCTATTTTAAAAAACTAGACATTTATTTAGCAAAATTCCTTTTTATATCGCTTTGTATTCCTTTCCTCGTTAAAATAAGCCCTCAATCGTCAATATCGCTGACAAGGTATTTTTGTAATGAAAAAAAGTGCAAAGGCTATAGTCCATGCTTTTTTGCGAAATTTCGATTAAAATATTTTGTCACTGATTTTAACGAATGAGCACTCGTTGGACGCGGAATAATGAGAGAAATATAACAGTAAAATATTTCTGACCGAGAATTCCTAGGTTCAAAAATATGTCACAAAACTCTTCGTGTGTGGCCT
>CAWUPM010001298.1:0-83000 GCA_963924295.1 Dioctria rufipes
CCTTACGCGTTTCATCTTCCGCCTTTCGCCTTTCGCCTTTCGCCTTTCGCCTTTTTCCTTTCGCCTTCCGCCTTTCGCCTTTCGCCTTTCGCCTTTCACCTTTCGCCTTTCGCCTTTCACCTTTCGCCTTTCGCCTTTCGCCTTTTGCATTTCGCCTTTCGCCTTTCGACTTTCGCCCTTCGCCTTTCGTCTTTCGTCTTTCGCAATTAGCCTTTAGCATTTTGAAATACAAATTTATAATTTCGAATTTTCCATTTCGCATTTTCAATTTCACCTTTTGTATTTTATCTTTTGAATACCGTTTTTTCTTTTGCTTCAGGCATTTTAAATTTCTCCATTTTCATTTCATGTTTTGAAAATCGTTTTTCCTTTTGCCTTCCGCTTTTCGCCTTTCGCCTTTCGCCTTTCGCCGTTCGCCTTTCGCCTTTCGCCTTTCGCCTTTCGCCTTTCGCCTTTCGTCTTTCGCTTTTCGCCTTTCGCCTTTCCCCTTTCGCCTTCCGCCTTTCGCCTTTCGCCTTTCCCCTTTCGCCTTTCCCCTTTCGCCTTTCGCCTTTCGCCTTTCGCCTTTCGCCTTTCGCCTTTCGCCTTTCGCCTTTCGCCTTTCGCCTTTCGCCTTTCGCCTTTCGCCTTTCGCCTTACGCCTTTCGCCTTTCGCCTTTCGCCTTTCGCCTTTCGCCTTTCGCCTTTCGCCTTTCGCCTTTCGCCTTTCACCTTTCGCCTTTCGCCTTTCACCTTTCGCCTTTCGCCTTTCGCCTTTTGCATTTCGCCTTTCGCCTTTCGACTTTCGCCCTTCGCCTTTCGCCTTTCGTCTTTTGCCTTTCGCAATTCGCCTTTAGCATTTTGAAATACAAATTTATAATTTCGAATTTTCCATTTCGCATTTTCAATTTCAACTTTTGTATTTTATGTTTTGAATATCGTTTTTTCTTTTGCTTTAGGCATTTTAAATTTCTCCATTTTCATTTCATGTTTTGAAAATCATTTTTCCTTTTGCCTTCCGCTTTTCGCCTTTCGCCTTTCGCCTTTCGCCTTTCGCCTTTCGCCTTTTGCCTTTCGCCTTCCGCCTTTCGCCTTTCGCCTTTCGCCTTTCGCCTTTCGCCTTTTGCCTTTCGCCTTTCGCCTTTCGCCTTTCGCCTTTCGCCTTTCGCCTTTCGCCTTTCGCCTTTCGCCTTTCGCATTTCGCCTTTCGCCTTTCGCCTTTCGCCTTTCGCCATTCGCCTTTCGACAATCGCCCTTCGCCTTTCGTCTTTCGCCTTTCGCCTTTCGCCTTTAGCCTTTTGAAATACGAATTTATAATTTCGAATTTTCCATTTCGCATTTTCAATTTCAACTTTTGTATTTTATCTGTTGAATATCGTTTTTTCTTTTGCTTTAGGCATTTTAAATTTCTCCATTTTTATTTCATGTTTTGAAAATCGTTTTTCCTTTTGCCTTAGGCATTTTGACTTTTGCCTCTCGCCCTTCACCTTTCGCCTTTCGCCTTCCGCATTTCGCCTTTCGCCTTTCGCCTTTCGCCTTTCGCCTTTCACTTTTCGCCTTTCACTTTTCGCCTTTCGCCTTTCGCCTTTCGCCTTTCGCCTTTCGCCTTTCGCCTTTCGCCTTTCACCTTTCGCCTTTCGCCTTTCACCTTTCGCCTTTCGCCTTTCGCCTTTCGCCTTTTGCATTTCGCCTTTCGCCTTTCGACTTTCGCCCTTCGCCTTTCGTCTTTCGTCTTTCGCAATTAGCCTTTAGCATTTTGAAATACAAATTTATAATTTCGAATTTTCCATTTCGCATTTTCAATTTCAACTTTTGTATTTTATCTTTTGAATATCGTTTTTTCTTTTGCTTCAGGCATTTTAAATTTCTCCATTTTAATTTCATGTTTTGAAAATCGTTTTTCCTTTTGCCTTCCGCCTTTCGCCTTTCGCCTTTCGCCTTTCCCCTTTCCCCTTTCGCCTTTCGCCTTTCGCCTTTCGCCTTTCGCCTTTCGCCTTTCGCCTTTCGCCTTTCGCCTTTCGCCTTTCGCCTTTCGCCTTTCGCCTTTCGCCTTTCGCCTTTCGCCTTACGCCTTTCATCTTCCGCCTTTCGCCTTTCGCCTTTCGCCTTTCGCCTTTCGCCTTTCGCCTTTCGCCTTTCGCCTTTCGCCTTTCGCCTTTCGCCTTTCGCCTTTCGCCTTTCGCCTTTCGCCTTTCGCCTTTCGCCTTTCGCCTTTCGCCTTTCGCCTTTCGCCTTTCGCCTTTCGCCTTTCGCCTTTCGCCTTTCGCCTTTCATCTTCCGCCTTTCGCCTTTCGCCTTTCGCCTTTCGCCTTTCGCCTTTCGCCTTTCGCCTTTCGCCTTTCGCCTTTCGCCTTTCGCCTTTCGCCTTTCGCCTTTCGCCTTACGCCTTTCATCTTCCGCCTTTCGCCTTTCGCCTTTGGCCTTTCGCCTTTCGCCTTTCGCCTTTCGCCTTTCGCATTTCGCCTTTCGCCTTTCGCCTTTCGCCTTTCGCCTTTCGCCTTTCGCCTTTCGCCTTTCGCCTTTCGCCTTTCGCCTTTCACCTTTCGCCTTTCGCCATTCACCTTTCGCCTTTCGCCTTTTGCATTTCGCCTTTCGCCTTTCGACTTTCGCCCTTCGCCTTTCGTCTTTCGTATTTCGCAATTAGCCTTTAGCATTTTGAAATACAAATTTGTAATTTCGAGTTTTCCATTTCGCATTTTCAATTTCAACTTTTGTATTTTATCTTTTGAATATCGTTTTTTCTTTTGCTTCAGGCATTTTAAATTTCTCCATTTTCATTTCATGTTTTGAAAATCGTTTTCCTTTTGTCTTCCGCCTTTCGCCTTTCGCCTTTCACCTTTCGCCTTACGCCTTTCGCCTTTCGCCTTTCGCCTTTCGCCTTTCGACTTTCGCTTTTCGCCTTTCGCCTTTCGCCTTACGCCTTTCACCTTCCGCCTTTCGCCTTTCGCCTTTCGCCTTTCGCCTTTCGCCTTTCGCCTTTCGCCTTTCGCCTTTCGCCTTTCGCCTTTCGCCTTTCGCCTTTCGCCTTTCGCCTTTCGCCTTTCGCCTTTCGCCTTTCGCCTTTCGCCTTTCGCCTTTCGCCTTACGCCTTTCGTCTTTCGTCTTTCGCCTTTCGCCTTTCGCCTTTCGCCTTTCCCCTTTCGCCTTTCGCCTTTCGCCTTTCGCCTTTCGCCTTTCGCCTTTCGCCTTTCGCCTTTCGCCTTTCGCCTTTCGCATTTCGCCTTTCGCCTTTCGCCTTTCGCCTTTCGCCTTTCGCCTTTCGCCTTTCACCTTTCGCCTTTCGCCTTTCACCTTTCGCCTTTTGCAATTCGCCTTTCGCCTTTCGACTTTCGCCCTTCGCCTTTCGTCTTTCTTCTTTCGCAATTAGCCTTTAGCATTTTGAAATACAAATTTATAATTTCGAATTTTCCATTTCGCATTTTCAATTTCAACTTTTGTATTTTATCTTTTGAATATCGTTTTTTCTTTTGCTTCAGGCATTTTAAATTTCTCCATTTTCATTTCATGTTTTGAAAATCGTTTTTCCTTTTGCCTTCCGCTTTTCGCCTTTCGCCTTTCGCCTTTCGCCGTTCGCCTTTCGCCTTTCGCCTTTCGCCTTTCGCCTTTCGCCTTTCGCCATTCGCCTTTCGCCTTTCGCTTTTCGCCTTTCGCCTTTCCCCTTTCGCCTTCCGCCTTTCGCCTTTCGCCTTTCCCCTTTCGCCTTTCCCCTTTCGCCTTTCGCCTTTCGCCTTTCGCCTTTCGCCTTTCGCCTTTCGCCTTTCGCCTTTCGCCTTTCGCCTTACGCCTTTCGCCTTTCGCCTTTCGCCTTTCGCCTTTCGCCTTTCGCCTTTCGCCTTTCGCCTTTCACCTTTCGCCTTTCGCCTTTCACCTTTCGCCTTTCGCCTTTCGCCTTTTGCATTTCGCCTTTCGCCTTTCGACTTTCGCCCTTCGCCTTTCGCCTTTCGTCTTTTGCCTTTCGCAATTCGCCTTTAGCATTTTGAAATACAAATTTATAATTTCGAATTTTCCATTTCGCATTTTCAATTTCAACTTTTGTATTTTATCTTTTGAATATCGTTTTTTCTTTTGCTTTAGGCATTTTAAATTTCTCCATTTTCATTTCATGTTTTGAAAATCATTTTTCCTTTTGCCTTCCGCTTTTCGCCTTTCGCCTTTCGCCTTTCGCCTTTCGCCTTTCGCCTTTCGCCTTTTGCCTTTCGCCTTCCGCCTTTCGCCTTTCGCCTTTCGCCTTTCGCCTTTTGCCTTTCGCCTTTCGCCTTTCGCCTTTCGCCTTTCGCCTTTCGCCTTTCGCCTTTCGCCTTTCGCCTTTCGCATTTCGCCTTTCGCCTTTCGCCTTTCGCCTTTCGCCATTCGCCTTTCGACAATCGCCCTTCGCCTTTCGTCTTTCGCCTTTCGCATTTCGCCTTTAGCCTTTTGAAATACGAATTTAAAATTTCGAATTTTCCATTTCGCATTTTCAATTTCAACTTTTGTATTTTATCTGTTGAATATCGTTTTTTCTTTTGCTTTAGGCATTTTAAATTTCTCCATTTTTATTTCATGTTTTGAAAATCGTTTTTCCTTTTGCCTTAGGCATTTTGACTTTTGCCTCTCGCCCTTCACCTTTCGCCTTTCGCCTTCCGCATTTCGCCTTTCGCCTTTCGCCTTTCGCCTTTCACTTTTCGCCTTTCACTTTTCGCCTTTCGCCTTTCGCCTTTCGCCTTTCGCCTTTCGCCTTTCGCCTTTCACCTTTCGCCTTTCGCCTTTCACCTTTCGCCTTTCGCCTTTCGCCTTTCGCCTTTTGCATTTCGTCTTTCGCCTTTCGACTTTCGCCCTTCGCCTTTCGTCTTTCGTCTTTCGCAATTAGCCTTTAGCATTTTGAAATACAAATTTATAATTTCGAATTTTCCATTTCGCATTTTCAATTTCAACTTTTGTATTTTATCTTTTGAATATCGTTTTTTCTTTTGCTTCAGGCATTTTAAATTTCTCCATTTTAATTTCATGTTTTGAAAATCGTTTTTCCTTTTGCCTTCCGCCTTCCGCCTTTCGCCTTTCGCCTTTCGCCTTTCGCCTTTCGCCTTTCGCCTTTCGCCATTCGTCTTTCGCCTTTCGCCTTTCGCCTTTCGCCTTTCGCCTTTCGCCTTTCGCCTTTCGCCTTTCGCCTTTCGCCTTTTGCCTTTCGCCTTTTGCCTTTCGCCTTTCGCTTTCGCCTTTTGCCTTTCGCCTTTCGCCTTTCGCCTTTCGCCTATCGCCTTTCGCCTTTCGCCTTTCGCCATTCGCCTTTCGCCTTTCGACATTCGCCCTTCGCCTTTCGTCTTTCGCCTTTCGCATTTCGCCTTTAGCCTTTTGAAATACGAATTTATAATTTCGAATTTTCCATTTCGCATTTTCAATTTCAACTTTTGTATTTTATCTTTTGAATATCGTTTTTTCTTTTGCTTTAGGCATTTTAAATTTCTCCATTTTTATTTCATGTTTTGAAAATCGTTTTTCCTTTTGCCTTAGGCATTTTGACTTTTGCCTCTCGCCCTTCGCCTTTCGCCTTTCGCCTTTCGCCTCTCGCCTTTCGCCTTTCGCCTTCCGCCTTTCGCCTTTCGCCTTTCGCCTTTCGCCTTTCGCCTTTCGCCTTTCGCCTTTCGCCTTTCGCCTTTCACCTTTCGCTTTCGTCTTTCACCTTTCGCCTTTCGCCTTTCGCCTTTCGCCTTTCGCCTTTCGCTTTTCGCCTTTCGCCTTTCGCTTTCGCCTTTCGCCTTTCGCCTTTCGCCTTTCGCCTTTCGCCTTTCGCCTTTCGCCTTTCGCCTTTCGCCTTTCGCCTTTCGCCTTTCGCTTTTCGCCTTCCGCCTTTCGCATTTCGCCTTTCGCCTTTCGCCTTTCGCCTTTCGCCTTTCGCCTTTCGCCTTTCGCCTTTCGCCTTTCGCCTTTCGCCTTTCGCTTTTCGCTTCGCATTTCGCCTTTCGCTTTTCGCCTTTCGCCTTTCGCCTCTCGCCTTTCGCCTTTCGCCTTTCGCCTTTCGCCTTTCGCGTTTCGCCTTTCGCCTTTCGCCTTTCGCCTTTGGCCTTTCGCCTTTGGCCTTCCGCCTTTCGCCTTTCGCCTTTCACTTTCCGCCTTTCGCCTTTCGCCTTTCTCCTTTCGCCTTTCGCCTTTCGCCTTTCGCCTTTCGCCTTTCGCCTTTCGTCTTTCGCCTTTCGCCTTTCGCCTTTCGCCTGTCGCCTTTCGCCTTTCGCCTTTCGCCTTTCGCCTTTCGCCTTTCGCCTTTCGCCTTTCGCCTTTTGCCTTTCGCCTTTCGCCTTTCGCTTTCGCCTTTTGCCTTTCGCCTTTCGCCTTTCGCCTTTCGCCTTTCGCCTTTCGCCTTTCGCCTTTCGCATTTCGCCATTCGCCTTTCGCCTTTCGACATTCGCCCTTCGCCTTTCGTCTTTCGGCTTTCGCATTTCGCCTTTAGCCTTTTGAAATACGAATTTATAATTTCGAATTTTCCATTTCGCATTTTCAATTTAAACTTTTGTATTTTATCTTTTGAATATCGTTTTTTCTTTTGCTTTAGGCATTTTAAATTTCTCCATTTTTATTTCATGTTTTGAAAATCGTTTTTCCTTTTGCCTTAGGCATTATGACTTTTGCCTCTCGCCCTTCGCCTTTCGCCTTTCGCCTTTCGCCTCTCGCCTTTCGCCTTTCGCCTTCCGCCTTTCGCCTTTCGCCTTTCACTTTTCGCCTTTCGCCTTTCAACTTTCGGCTTTCGCCTTTCGCCTTTCGCCTTTCGCCTTTCGCCTTTCGCCTTTCGCCTTTCACCTTCCGCCTTTCGCCTTTCGCCTTTCGTTTTTCGTCTTTCGCATTTCGCCTTTCGCCTTTCGCCTTTCGCCTTTCGCAATTCGCCTTCCGCCTTTCGCCTTTCGCCTTTCACCTTCCGCCTTTCACCTTCCGCATTTCGCCTTTCGCCTTTCGCCTTTCGCCTTTCGCCTTTCGCCTTTCACTATTCGCATTTCGCCTTTCACCTTTCGCCTTTCGCCTTTCGCCTTCCGCCTTTCGCCTTTCGCCTTTCACCTTCCGCCTTTCGCCTTTCGCTTTTCGCCTTTCGCATTTCGCCTTTCGCCTTTCGCCTTTCGCCTTTCACCTCCCGCCTTTCCCCTTTCGCCTTTCCCCTTTCGCCTTTCGCCTTTCGCATTTCGCCTTTCGCCTTTCGCCTTTCGTCTTTCGCCTTTTGCCTTTCGCCTTTCGCCTTTCGCCTTTCACCTTTCACCTTTCGCCTTTCGCCTTTCACCTTTCGCCTTTCGCCTTTTGCATTTCGCCTTTCGCCTTTCGACTTTCGCCCTTCGCCTTTCGTCTTTCGCCTTTCACAATTCGCCTTTAGCATTTTGAAATACAAATTTATAATTTCGAATTTTCCATTTCGCATTTTCAATTTCAACTTTTGTATTTTATCTTTTGAATATCGTTTTTTCTTTTGCTTTAGGCATTTTAAATTTCTCCATTTTCATTTCATGTTTTGAAAATCGTTTTTCCTTTTGCCTTCCGCTTTTCGCCTTTCGCCTTACGCCTTTCGCCTTTCGCCTTTCGCCTTTCGCCTTTCGCCTTTCACCTTCCGCCTTTCGCCTTTGGTCTTTCGCCTTTCGCCTTTCGCCTTTCGCCTTTCGCCTTTCGCCTTCCGCCTTTCGCCTTTCGCCTTTCACCTTCCGCCTTTCCCCTTTCGCCTTTCGCCTTTCGCCTTTCGCCTTTCGAATTTCGCCTTTCGCCTTTCACCTTCCGCCTTTCGCCTTTGGCCTTTCGCCTTTTGCCTTTCGCCTTTCGATTTTCGACTTTCGCCGTTCGCCTTTCGTCTTTCGCCTTTCGCATTTCGCCTTTCGCATTTCGCCTTAAGCCTTTTGAAATACGAATTTATAATTTCGAATTTTCCATTTCGCATTTTCAATTTCAACTTTTGTATTTTATCTTTTGAATATCGTTTTTTCTTTTGCTTTAGGCATTTCAAATTTCTCCATTTTTATTTCATGTTTTGAAAATCGTTTTTCCTTTTGCCTTAGGCAATTTTGACTTTTGCCTCTCGCCCCTCGCCTTTCGCCTTTCGCCTTTCGCCTTTCGCCTTTCGCCTTTCGCCTTTCGCCTTTCGCCTTTCGCCTTTCGCCTTTCGCCTTTCGCCTTTCGCCTTTCGCCTTTCGCCCGCCTTTCGGCTTTCGCCTTTCACCTTTCGCCTTTCGTCTTTCACCTTTCGCCTTTCGCCTTTCGCCTTTCGCCTTTCGCCTTTCGCTTTTCGCCTTTCGCCTTTCGCTTTCGCCTTTCGCCTTTCGCCTTTCGCCTTTCGCCTTTCGCCTTTCGCCTTTCGCCTTTTGCCTTTCGCCATTCGCCTTTCGCATTTCGACTTTCGCCCTTCGCTTTCGTCTTTCGCCTTTCGCATTTCACCTTTAGCCTTTTGAAATACGAATCTATAATTTCGAATTTTCCATTTCGCATTTTCAATTTCAACTTTTGTATTTTATCTTTTGAATATCGTTTTTTCTTTTGCTTTAGGCATTTTAAATTTCTCCATTTTTATTTCATGTTTTGAAAATCGTTTTTCCTTTTGCCTTAGGCATTTTGACTTTTGCCTCTCGCCTTTCGCCTTTCGCCTTTCGCTTTCCGCCTTTCGCCTTCCGCCTTTCGCCTTTCGCCTTTCGCCTTTCGCCTTTCGCCTTTCGCCTTTCGCCTTTCGCCTTTCGCCTTTCGCCTTTCGCCTTTCGCCTTTCGCCTTTCGCCTTTCGCCTTTCGCCTTTCGCCTTTCGCCTTTCGCCTTTCGCCTTTCGCCTTTCGCCTTCCGCCTTTCGCCTTTCGCCTTTCACCTTCCGCCTTTCGCCTTTCGCCTTTCGCCTTTCGCCTTTCGCCTTTCGCCTTTCGCCTTTCGCCTTCCTCCTTTCGCCTTTCGCCTTTCGCCTTTCGCCTTTCGTCTTTCGCCTTTCGCCTTTCGCCTTTCGCCTTTCGCCTTTCGCCTTTCGCCTTTCGCCTTTCGCCTTTCGCCTTTCACCTTTCGCCTTTTGCCTTTCGCCTTTCGCCTTTCGCCTTTCGCTTTCGCCTTTTGCCTTTCGCCTTTCGCCTTTTGCCTTTCGCCTTTCACCTTTCGCCGTTCGCCTTTCGCCTTTCGACATTCGCCCTTCGCCTTTTGCCTTTCGCCTTTCGCCTTTCGCCTTTCGCTTTCGCCTTTTGCCTTTCGCCTTTCGCCTTTCGCCTTTCGCCTTTCGCCTTTCGCCTTTCGCCTTTCGCCTTTCGCCTTTCACCTTCCGCCTTTCGCCTTTCGCCTTTCGCCTTTCGTTTTTCGCCTTTCGCCTTTCGCCTTTCGCATTTCGCCTTCCGCCTTTCGCCTTTCGCCTGTCGCCTTTCACCTTCCGCCTTTCACCTTCCGCCTTTGGCCTTTCGCCTTTCGCCTTTCGCCTTTCGCCTTTCGCCTTTCACCTTTCACCTTTCGCTTTTCGCCTTTGGCCTTTCGCCTTTCGTCTTTCGCCTTTCGCCTTTCGCCTTTCGCCTTTCGCGTTTCGCCTTTCGGCTTTCGCCTTTCGCCTTTCGCCTTTCGCCTTTCGCCTTTCGCCTTTCGCCTTTCGCCTTTCGCCTTTCGCCTTTCGCCTTTCGCCTTTCGCCTTTCGCCTTTCGCATTTCGCCTTTCGCCTTTCGCCTTTCGCCTTTCGCCTTTCGCCTTTCGCCTTTCGCTTTCGCCTTTTGCCTTTCGCCTTTCGCCTTTCGCCTTTTGCCTTTCGCCTTTCACCTTTCGCCATTCGCCTTTCGCCTTTCGACATTCGCCCTTCGCCTTTCGTCTTTCGCCTTTCGCATTTCGCCTTTAGCCTTTTGAAATACGAATTTATAATTTCGAATTTTCCATTTCGCATTTTCAATTTCAACTTTTGTATTTTATCTTTTGAAAATCGTTTTTTTTTTGCTTTAGGCATTTTAAATTTCTCCATTTTTATTTCATGTTTTGAAAATCGTTTTTCCTTTTGCCTTAGGCATTTTGACTTTTGCCTCTCGCCCTTCGCTTTTCGCCTTTCGCCTTTCGCCTTTCGCCTTCCGCCTTTCGCCTTTCGCCTTTCACTTTTCGCCTTTCGCCTTTCAACTTTCGGCTTTCGCCTTTCGCCTTTCGCCTTTCGCCTTTCGCCTTTCGCCTTTCACCTTCCGCCTTTCGCCTTTCGCCTTTCGCCTTTCGTTTTTCGCCTTTCGCCTTTCGCCTTTCGCATTTCGCCTTCCGCCTTTCGCCTGTCGCCTTTCACCTTCCGCCTTTCACCTTCCGCCTTTCGCCTTTCGCCTTTCGCCTTTCGCCTTTCGCCTTTCGCCTTTCGCCTTTCGCCATTCGCCTTTCGCCTTTCGCCTTTCGCCTTTCACCTTCCGCCTTTCGCCTTTCGCCTTTTCCCTTTCGCCTTTCACCTTTCGCCTTTCGCCTTTCGCCTTTCGCCTTTCACCTTCCGCCTTTCGCCTTTCGCCTTTCCGCTTTCGCCCTTCGGCTTTTGCCTTTCGCCTTTCACCTTTCGCCATTCGCCTTTCGCCTTTCGACATTCGCCCTTCGCCTTTCGTCTTTCGCCTTTCGCATTTCGCCTTTAGCCTTTTGAAATACGAATTTATAATTTCGAATTTTCTATTTCGCATTTTCAATTTCAACTTTTGTATTTTATCTTTTGAATATCGTTTTTTTTTTTGCTTTAGGCATTTTAAATTTCTCCATTTTTATTTCATGTTTTGAAAATCGTTTTTCCTTTTGCCTTAGGCATTTTGAATTTTGCCTCTCGCCCTTCGCTTTTCGCCTTTCGCCTTTCGCCTTCCGCCTTTCGCCTTTCGCCTTTCGCCTTTCACTTTTCGCCTTTCGCCTTTCAACTTTCGGCTTTCGCCTTTCGCCTTTCGCCTTTCGCCTTTCGCCTTTCGCCTTTCGCCTTTCGCCTTTCGCCTTTCACCTTCCGCCTTTCGCCTTTCGCCTTTCGCCTTTCGTTTTTCGCCTTTCGCCTTTCGCCTTTCGCATTTCGCCTTCCGCCTTTCGCCTGTCGCCTTTCACCTTCCGCCTTTCACCTTCCGCCTTTCGCCTTTCGCCTTTCGCCTTTCGCCTTTCGCCTTTCGCCTTTCGCCTTTCGCCTTTCACCTTTCACCTTTCGCATTTCGCCTTTCACCTTTCGCCTTTCGCCTTTCGCCTTTCGCCTTTCGCCTTTCGCCTTTTGCCTTTCGCCTTTCGCCTTTCGCCTTTCGCCTTTCGCTTTCGCCTTTTGCCTTTCGCCTTTCGCCTATCGCCTTTTGCCTTTCGCCTTTCACCTTTCGCCTTTCGCATTTCGCCTTTCGCCTTTCGCCTTTTGCCTTTCGCCTTTCGCCTTTCGCTTTCGCCTTTTGCCTTTCGCCTTTCGCCTTTCGCCTTTCGCCTTTCGCCTTTCGCCTTTCGCCTTTCGCCTTTCGCCTTTCGCCTTTCGCCTTTCGCCTTTCACCTTCCGCCTTTCGCCTTTCGCCTTTCGCCTTTCGTTTTTCGCCTTTCGCCTTTCGCCTTTCGCATTTCGCCTTCCGCCTTTCGCCTGTCGCCTTTCACCTTTCGCCTTTCGCCTTTCGCCTTTCGCCTTTCGCCTTTCGCCTTTCGCATTTCGCCTTTCGCCTTTCGCCTTTTGCCTTTCGCCTTTCGCCTTTCGCCTTTCGCTTTCGCCTTTTGCCTTTCGCCTTTCGCCTTTCGCCTTTTGCCTTTCGCCTTTCACCTTTCGCCATTCGCCTTTCGCCTTTCGACATTCGCCCTTCGCCTTTCGTCTTTCGCCTTTCGCATTTCGCCTTTAGCCTTTTGAAATACGAATTTATAATTTCGAATTTTCCATTTCGCATTTTCAATTTCAACTTTTGTATTTTATCTTTTGAATATCGTTTTTTTTTTGCTTTAGGCATTTTAAATTTCTCCATTTTTATTTCATGTTTTGAAAATCGTTTTTCCTTTTGCCTTAGGCATTTTGACTTTTGCCTCTCGCCCTTCGCTTTTCGCCTTTCGCCTTTCGCCTTTCGCCTACCGCCTTTCGCCTTTCGCCTTTCGCCTTTCGCCTTTCACTTTTCGCCTTTCGCCTTTCAACTTTCGGCTTTCGCCTTTCGCCTTTCGCCTTTCGCCTTTCGCCTTTCGCCTTTCGCCTTTCGCCTTTCACCTTCCGCCTTTCGCCTTTCGCCTTTCGCCTTTCGTTTTTCGCCTTTCGCCTTTCGCCTTTCGCATTTCGCCTTCCGCCTTTCGCCTGTCGCCTTTCACCTTCCGCCTTTCACCTTCCGCCTTTCGCCTTTCGCCTTTCGCCTTTCGCCTTTCGCCTTTCGCCTTTCGCCTTTCACCTTCCGCCTTTCGCCTTTCGCCTTTCGCCTTTTCCCTTTCGCCTTTCACCTTTCGCCTTTCGCCTTTCGCCTTTCGCCTTTCGCCTTTCGCCTTTCGCCTTTCACCTTCCGCCTTTCGCCTTTCGCCTTTCGCCTTTCGCCTTTCGCCTTTCGCATTTCGCCTTTCGTCTTTCGCCTTTTGCCTTTCGCCTTTCGCCTTTCGCCTTTCGCTTTCGCCTTTTGCCTTTCGCCTTTCGCCTTTCGCCTTTTGCCTTTCGCCTTTCACCTTTCGCCATTCGCCTTTCGCCTTTCGACATTCGCCCTTCGCCTTTCGTCTTTCGCCTTTCGCATTTCGCCTTTAGCCTTTTGAAATACGAATTTATAATTTCGAATTTTCCATTTCGCATTTTCAATTTCAACTTTAGTATTTTATCTTTTGAATACCGTTTTTTTTTTGCTTTAGGCATTTTAAATTTCTCCATTTTTATTTCATGTTTTGAAAATCGTTTTTCCTTTTGCCTTAGGCATTTTGACTTTTGCCTCTCGCCCTTCGCTTTTCGCCTTTCGCCTTTCGCCTTTCGCCTTCCGCCTTTCGCCTTTCGCCTTTCACTTTTCACCTTTCGCCTTTCACCTTCCGCCTTTCGCCTTTCGCCTTTCCGCTTTCGCCCTTCGCCTTTCGCCTTTCGCCTTTCGCCTTTCGCCTTCCGCCTTTCGCCTTTCGCCTTTCGCCTTTCGTTTTTCGCCTTTCGCCTTTCGCCTTTCGCATTTCGCCTTCCGCCTTTCGCCTGTCGCCTTTCACCTTCCGCCTTTCACCTTCCGCCTTTCGCCTTTCGCCTTTCGCCTTTCGCCTTTCGCCTTTCGCCTTTCGCCTTTCGCCTTTCACCTTCCGCCTTTCGCCTTTCGCCTTTTCCCTTTCGCCTTTCACCTTTCGCCTTTCGCCTTTCGCCTTTCGCCTTTCGCCTTTCGCCTTTCGCCTTTCACCTTCCGCCTTTCGCCTTTCGCCTTTCACCTTCCGCCTTTCGCCTTTCGCCTTTTCCCTTTCGCCTTTCACCTTTCGCCTTTCGCCTTTCGCCTTTCGCCTTTCGCCTTTCGCCTTTCGCCTTTCACCTTCCGCCTTTCGCCTTTCGCCTTTCGCCTTTCCCCTTTCGCCTTTCGCCTTTCGCCTTTCGCCTTTCGCCTTTAGCATTTTGAAATACAAATTTATAATTTCGAATTTTCCATCTCGCATTTTCAATTTCAACTTTTGTATTTTATCTTTTGAATATCGGTTTTTTCTTTTGCTTTAGGCATTTTAAATTTCTCCATTTTCATTTCATGTTTTGAAAATCGTTTTTCCTTTTGCCTTCCGCTTTTCGCCTTTCGCCTTTCGCCTTTCGACTTTCGCCTTTCGCCTTTTGCCTTTCGCCTTTCGCCTTTCGCCTTTCGCCTTTCGCCTTTCGCCTTTCGCCTTTCGCCTTTCGCCTTTCGCCTTTCACCTTCCGCCTTTCGCATTTCGCCTTTCGCCTTTCGCCTTTCGCCTTTCGAGTTTCTCCTTTCGCCTTTCGCCTTTCGCCTTTCGCCTTTCGCCTTTCGCCTTTCGCCTTTCACCTTTCGCCTTTCGCCTTTCGCCTTTCGCCTTTCGCCTTTCGCCTTTCGCCTTTCGCCTTTCGCATTCGCCTTTCGCCTTTCACCTTTCGCCTCTCGCCCTTCGCCTTTCGCCTTTCGCCTTTCGCCTTCCGCCTTTCGCCTATCACCTTTCGCCTTTCGGCTTTCACCTTTCGCCTTTCGCCTTTCACCTTTCGCTCTTCGCCTTTCACCTTTCGCCTTCCGCCTTTCGCCTTTCGCCTTTCGCCTGTCGCCTTTCGCCTTTCGCCTTTCGCCTTTCGCCTTTCGCCTTTCGCCTTTCGCCTTTCGCCTTTCGCCTTTCGCCCTTCGCCCTTCGCCTTTCGCCTTTCGCCTTTCGCCTTTCGCCTTTCGCCTTTCGCCTTTCGCCTTTCGCCTTTCGCCTTTCGCCTTTCGAATTTCGCCTTTCGCCTTTCACCTTCCGCCTTTCGCCTTTGGCCTTTCGCCTTTTGCCTTTCGCCTTTTGCCTTTCGCCTTTCGCCTTTCGACTTTCGACTTTCGCCCTTCGCCTTTCGTCTTTCGCCTTGCGCATTTCGCCTTTCGCATTTCGCCTTTAGCCTTTTGAAATACGAATTTATAATTTCGAATTTTCCATTTCGCATTTTCAATTTCAACTTTTGTATTTTATCTTTTGAATATCGTTTTTTCTTTTGCTTTAGGCATTTCAAATTTCTCCATTTTTATTTCATGTTTCGAAAATCGTTTTTCCTTTTGCCTTAGGCATTTTGACTTTTGCCTCTCGCCCCTCGCCTTTCGCCTTTCGCCTTCCGCCTTTCGCCTTTCGCCTTTCGCCTTTCGCCTTTCGCCTTTCGCCTTTCGCCTTTCGCCTTTCGCTTTTCGCCTTCCGCCTTTCGCCTTTCGCCTTTCGCCTTTCGCCTTTCGCCTTTCGCCTTTCGCCTTTCGCCTTTCGCCTTTCGCCTTTCGCCTTTCGCCTTTCGCCTTTCGCCTTTCGCCTTTCGCCTTTCGCCTTTCGCCTTTCGCCTTTCGCCTTTCGCCTTTCGCCTTTCGCCTTTCGCCTTTCGCCTTTCGCCTTTCGCTTTTCGCCTTTCGCCTTTCGCCTTTCGCTTTCGCCTTTCGCATTTCGCCTTTCGCTTTTCGCCTTTCGCCTTTCGCCTTTCGCTTTCGCCTTTCGCCTTTCGCCTTTCGCCTTTCGTCTTTCGCCTTTCGCCTTTCGCCTTTCGCCTTTCGCCTTTCGCCTTTCGCCTTTCGCCTTTCGCCTTTCGCCTTTCGCCTTTCGCCTTTCGCTTTTCGCCTTTCGCCTTTCGCCTTTCGCCTTTCGCCTTTCGCCTTTCGCCTTTTGCCTTTCGCCTTTCGCTTTCGCCTTTCGCCTTTCGCCTTTCGCCTTTCGCCTTTCGCCTTTCGCCTTTCGCCTTTCGCCTTTCGCCTTTCGCCATTCGCCTTTCGCCTTTCGACATTCGCCCTTCGCCTTTCGTCTTTCGCCTTTCGCATTTCGCCTTTAGCCTTTTGAAATACGAATTTATAATTTCGAATTTTCCATTTCGCATTTTCAATTTAAACTTTTGTATTTTATCTTTTGAATATCGTTTTTTCTTTTGCTTTAGGCATTTTAAATTTCTCCATTTTTATTTCATGTTTTGAAAATCGTTTTTCCTTTTGCCTTAGGCATTTTGACTTTTGCCTCTCGCCCTTCGCCTTTCGCCTTTCGCCTTTCGCCTCTCGCCTTTCGCCTTTCGCCGTCCGCCTTTCGCCTTTCGCCTTTCGCCTTTCGCCTTTCACTTTTCGCCTTTCGCCTTTCAACTTTCGGCTTTCGCCTTTCGCCTTTCGCCTTTCGCCTTTCGCCTTTCGCCTTTCGCCTTTCGCCTTTCACCTTCCGCCTTTCGCATTTCGCCTTTCGTTTTTCGCCTTTCGCATTTCGCCTTCCGCCTTTCGCCTGTCGCCTTTCACCTTTCGCCTTTCGCCTTTCGCCTTTCGCCTTTCGCCTTTCGCCTTTCGCATTTCGCCTTTCGCATTTCGCCTTTTGCCTTTCGCCTTTCGCCTTTCGCCTTTCGCTTTCGCCTTTTGCCTTTCGCCTTTCGCCTTTCGCCTTTTGCCTTTCGCCTTTCACCTTTCGCCATTCGCCTTTCGCCTTTCGACATTCGCCCTTCGCCTTTCGTCTTTCGCCTTTCGCATTTCGCCTTTAGCCTTTTGAAATACGAATTTATAATTTCGAATTTTCCATTTCGCATTTTCAATTTCAACTTTTGTATTTTATCTTTTGAATATCGTTTTTTTTTTTGCTTTAGGCATTTTAAATTTCTCCATTTTTATTTCATGTTTTGAAAATCGTTTTTCCTTTTGCCTTAGGCATTTTGACTTTTGCCTCTCGCCCTTCGCTTTTCGCCTTTCGCCTTTCGCCTTTCGCCTTCCGCCTTTCGCCTTTCGCCTTTCGCCTTTCGCCTTTCACTTTTCGCCTTTCGCCTTTCAACTTTCGGCTTTCGCCTTTCGCCTTTCGCCTTTCGCCTTTCGCCTTTCGCCTTTCACCTTTCGCCTTTCGCCTTTCACCTTCCGCCTTTCGCCTTTCGCCTTTCGTTTTTCGCCTTTCGCCTTTCGCCTTTCGCATTTCGCCTTCCGCCTTTCGCCTGTCGCCTTTCACCTTCCGCCTTTCACCTTCCGCCTTTCGCCTTTCGCCTTTCGCCTTTCACCTTTCGCCTTTCGCCTTTCGCCTTTCGCCTTTCGCCTTTCGCCTTTCACCTTCCGCCTTTCGCCTTTCGCCTTTCCGCTTTCGCCCTTCGCCTTTCGCCTTTCGCCTTTCGCCTTTCGCCTTTCGCCTTTCGCCTTTCGCCTTCCGCCTTTCGCCTTTCGCCTTTCGCCTTTCGTTTTTCGCCTTTCGCCTTTCGCCTTTCGCAGTTCGCCTTCCGCCTTTCGCCTGTCGCCTTTCACCTTCCGCCTTTCACCTTCCGCCTTTCGCCTTTCGCCTTTCGCCTTTCGCCTTTCACCTTCCGCCTTTCGCCTTTCGCCTTTTCCCTTTCGCCTTTCACCTTTCGCCTTTCGCCTTTCGCCTTTCGCCTTTCGCCTTTCACCTTCCGCCTTTCGCCTTTCGCCTTTCACCTTCCGCCTTTCGCCTTTCGCCTTTTCCCTTTCGCCTTTCACCTTTCGCCTTTCGCCTTTCGCCTTTCGCCTTTCGCCTTTCACCTTCCGCCTTTCGCCTTTCGCCTTTCGCCTTTCCCCTTTCGCCTTTCGCCTTTCGCCTTTCGCCTTTAGCATTTTGAAATACAAATTTATAATTTCGAATTTTCCATCTCGCATTTTCAATTTCAACTTTTGTATTTTATCTTTTGAATATCGGTTTTTTCTTTTGCTTTAGGCATTTTAAATTTCTCCATTTTTATTTCATGTTTTGAAAATCGTTTTTCCTTTTGCCTTAGGCATTTTGACTTTTGCCTCTCGCCCTTCGCTTTTCGCCTTTCGCCTTTCGCTTTTCGCCTTCCGCCTTTCGCATTTCGCCTTTCGCCTTTCGCCTTTCACTTTTCGCCTTTCGCCTTTCGCCTTTCACCTTCCGCCTTTCGCATTTCGCCTTTCGCCTTTCGTTTTTCGCCTTTCGCCTTTCGCCTTTCGCATTTCGCCTTTCACCTTCCGCCTTTCGCCTTTCGCCTTTCGCCTTTCGTTTTTCGCCTTTCGCCTTTCGCCTTTCGCATTTCGCCTTCCGCCTTTCGCCTGTCGCCTTTCACCTTCCGCCTTTCACCTTCCGCCTTTCGCCTTTCGCCTTTCGCCTTTCACCTTTCGCCTTTCGCCTTTCGCCTTTCTCCTTTCGCCTTTCGCCTTTCACCTTCCGCCTTTCGCCTTTCGCCTTTCCGCTTTCGCCCTTCGCCTTTCGCCTTTCGCCTTTCGCCTTTCGCCTTTCGCCTTTCGCTTTTCGCCTTTCGCCTTCCGCCTTTCGCCTTTCGCCTTTCGTTTTTCGCCTTTCGCCTTTCGCCTTTCGCCTTTCGCATTTCGCCTTCCGCCTTTCGCCTGTCGCCTTTCACCTTCCGCCTTTCACCTTCCGCCTTTCGCCTTTCGCCTTTCGCCTTTCGCCTTTCGCCTTTCGCCTTTCGCCTTTCGCCTTTCGCCTTTCACCTTCCGCCTTTCGCCTTTCGCCTTTTCCCTTTCGCCTTTCACCTTTCGCCTTTCGCCTTTCGCCTTTCGCCTTTCGCCTTTCGCCTTTCACCTTCCGCCTTTCGCCTTTCGCCTTTCACCTTCCGCCTTTCGCCTTTCGCCTTTTCCCTTTCGCCTTTCACCTTTCGCCTTTCGCCTTTCGCCTTTCGCCTTTCGCCTTTCACCTTCCGCCTTTCGCCTTTCGCCTTTCGCCTTTCCCCTTTCGCCTTTCGCCTTTCGCCTTTCGCCTTTAGCATTTTGAAATACAAATTTATAATTTCGAATTTTCCATCTCGCATTTTCAATTTCAACTTTTGTATTTTATCTTTTGAATATCGGTTTTTTCTTTTGCTTTAGGCATTTTAAATTTCTCCATTTTCATTTCATGTTTTGAAAATCGTTTTTCCTTTTGCCTTCCGCTTTTCGCCTTTCGCCTTTCGCCTTTCGACTTTCGCCTTTCGCCTTTCGCCTTTCGCCTTTCGCCTTTCGCCTTTCGCCTTTCGCCTTTCGCCTTTCGCCTTTCGCCTTTCGCCTTTCGCCTTTCGTCTTTCGCCTTTCGCCTTTCGCCTTTCGCCTTTCACCTTTCGCATTTCGCCTTTCGCCTTTCGCCTTTCGCCTTTCGAGTTTCGCCTTTCGCCTTTCGCCTTTCGCCTTTCGCCTTTCGCCTTTCGCCTTTCGCCTTTCGCCTTTCGCCTTTCGCCTTTCGCCTTTCGCCTTTCACCTTTCGCATTTCGCCTTTCGCCTTTCGCCTTTCGCCTTTCGAGTTTCGCCTTTCGCCTTTCGCCTTTCGCCTTTCGCCTTTCGCCTTTCACCTTTCGCATTTCGCCTTTCGCCTTTCGCCTTTCGCCTTTCGAGTTTCGCCTTTCGCCTTTCGCCTTTCGCCTTTCGCCTTTCGCTTTTCGCCTTTCGCCTTCCGCCTTTCGCCTTTCGCCTTTCGTTTTTCGCCTTTCGCCTTTCGCCTTTCGCCTTTCGCATTTCGCCTTCCGCCTTTCGCCTGTCGCCTTTCACCATCCGCCTTTCACCTTCTGCCTTTCGCCTTTCGCCTTTCGCCTTTCGCCTTTCGCCTTTCGCCTTTCGCCTTTCACCTTCCGCCTTTCGCCTTTCGCCTTTTCCCTTTCGCCTTTCACCTTTCGCCTTTCGCCTTTCGCCTTTCGCCTTTCGCCTTTCGCCTTTCGCCTTTCACCTTCCGCCTTTCGCCTTTCGCCTTTCACCTTCCGCCTTTCGCCTTTCGCCTTTTCCCTTTCGCCTTTCACCTTTCGCCTTTCGCCTTTCGCCTTTCGCCTTTCGCCTTTCACCTTCCGCCTTTCGCCTTTCGCCTTTCGCCTTTCCCCTTTCGCCTTTCGCCTTTCGCCTTTCGCCTTTAGCATTTTGAAATACAAATTTATAATTTCGAATTTTCCATCTCGCATTTTCAATTTCAACTTTTGTATTTTATCTTTTGAATATCGGTTTTTTCTTTTGCTTTAGGCATTTTAAATTTCTCCATTTTCATTTCATGTTTTGAAAATCGTTTTTCCTTTTGCCTTCCGCTTTTCGCCTTTCGCCTTTCGCCTTTCGACTTTCGCCTTTCGCCTTTCGCCTTTCGCCTTTCGCCTTTCGCCTTTCGCCTTTCGCCTTTCGCCTTTCGCCTTTCGCCTTTCGCCTTTCGCCTTTCGCCTTTCGCCTTTCGCCTTTCGCCTTTCGCCTTTCGCCTTTCGCCTTTCGCCTTTCACCTTTCGCCTCTCGCCCTTCGCCTTTCGCCTTTCGCCTTTCGCCTTCCGCCTTTCGCCTATCACCTTTCGCCTTTCGGCTTTCACCTTTCGCCTTTCGCCTTTCACCTTTCGCTCTTCGCCTTTCACCTTTCGCCTTCCGCCTTTCGCCTTTCGCCTTTCGCCTGTCGCCTTTCGCCTTTCGCCTTTCGCCTTTCGCCTTTCGCCTTTCGCCTTTCGCCTTTCGCCTTTCGCCTTTCGCCTTTCGCCTTTCGCCTTTCGCCCTTCGCCTTTCGCCTTTCGCCTTTCGCCTTTCGCCTTTCGCCTTTCACCTTCCGCCTTTCACCTTCCGCCTTTCGCCCTTCGCCCTTCGCCTTTCGCCTTTCGCCTTTCGCCTTTCGCCTTTCGCCTTTCGCCTTTCGCCTTTCGAATTTCGCCTTTCGCCTTTCACCTTCCGCCTTTCGCCTTTGGCCTTTCGCCTTTTGCCTTTCGCCTTTTGCCTTTCGCCTTTCGCCTTTCGACTTTCGACTTTCGCCCTTCGCCTTTCGTCTTTCGCCTTGCGCATTTCGCCTTTCGCATTTCGCCTTTAGCCTTTTGAAATACGAATTTATAATTTCGAATTTTCCATTTCGCATTTTCAATTTCAACTTTTGTATTTTATCTTTTGAATATCGTTTTTTCTTTTGCTTTAGGCATTTCAAATTTCTCCATTTTTATTTCATGTTTCGAAAATCGTTTTTCCTTTTGCCTTAGGCATTTTGACTTTTGCCTCTCGCCCCTCGCCTTTCGCCTTTCGCCTTCCGCCTTTCGCCTTTCGCCTTTCGCCTTTCGCCTTTCGCCTTTCGCCTTTCGCCTTTCGCCTTTCGCCTTTCGCCTTTCGCTTTTCGCCTTCCGCCTTTCGCCTTTCGCCTTTCGCCTTTCGCCTTTCGCCTTTCGCCTTTCGCCTTTCGCCTTTCGCCTTTCGCCTTTCGCCTTTCGCCTTTCGCCTTTCGCCTTTCGCCTTTCGCCTTTCGCCTTTCGCCTTTCGCCTTTCGCCTTTCGCCTTTCGCCTTTCGCCTTTCGCCTTTCGCCTTTCGCCTTTCGCCTTTCGCCTTTCGCCTTTCGCCTTTCGCCTTTCGTTTTCGCCTTTCGCATTTCGCCTTTCGCTTTTCGCCTTTCGCCTTTCGCCTTTCGCTTTTCGCCTTTCGCCTTTCGCCTTTCGCCTTTCGCCTTTCGCCTTTCGCCTTTCGCCTTTCGCCTTTCGCCTTTCGCCTTTCGCCTTTCGCCTTTCGCCTTTCGCCTTTGGCCTTTCGCCTTTCGCCTTTCGCCTTTCACTTTCCGCCTTTCGCCTTTCGCCTTTCTCCTTTCGCCTTTCGCCTTCGCCTTTCGCCTTTCGCCTTTCGCCTTTCGCCTTTCGCCTTTCGCCTTTCTCCTTTCGCCTTTCGCCTTTCGCCTTTCGCCTTTCGTCTTTCGCCTTTCGCCTTTCGCCTTTCGCCTTTCGCCTTTCGCCTTTCGCCTTTCGCCTTTCGCCTTTCGCCTTTCGCCTTTCGCCTTTCGCCTTTCGCCTTTCGCCTTTCGCCTTTCGCTTTTCGCCTTTCGCCTTTCGCCTTTCGCCTTTCGCCTTTTGCCTTTCGCCTTTCGCTTTCGCCTTTTGCCTTTCGCCTTTCGCCTTTCGCCTTTCGCCTTTCGCCTTTCGCCTTTCGCCTTTCGCCTTTCGCCTTTCGCCTTTCGCCATTCGCCTTTCGCCTTTCGACATTCGCCCTTCGCCTTTCGTCTTTCGCCTTTCGCATTTCGCCTTTAGCCTTTTGAAATACGAATTTATAATTTCGAATTTTCCATTTCGCATTTTCAATTTAAACTTTTGTATTTTATCTTTTGAATATCGTTTTTTCTTTTGCTTTAGGCATTTTAAATTTCTCCATTTTTATTTCATGTTTTGAAAATCGTTTTTCCTTTTGCCTTAGGCATTTTGACTTTTGCCTCTCGCCCTTCGCCTTTCGCCTTTCGCCTTTCGCCTCTCGCCTTTCGCCTTTCGCCTTCCGCCTTTCGCCTTTCGCCTTTCGCCTTTCGCCTTTCACTTTTCGCCTTTCGCCTTCCAACTTTCGGCTTTCGCCTTTCGCCTTTCGCCTTTCGCCTTTCGCCTTTCGCCTTTCGCCTTTCGCCTTTCACCTTCCGCCTTTCGCCTTTCGCCTTTCGTTTTTCGCCTTTCGCATTTCGCCTTTCGCCTTTCGCCTTTCGCATTTCGCCTTCCGCCTTTCGCCTTTCGCCTTTCACCTTCCGCCTTTCACCTTCCGCCTTTCGCCTTTCGCCTTTCGCCTTTCGCCTTTCGCCTTTCACTATTCGCATTTCGCCTTTCACCTTTCGCCTTTCGCCTTTCGCCTTCCGCCTTTCGCCTTTCGCCTTTCACCTTCCGCCTTTCGCCTTTCGCTTTTCGCCTTTCGCATTTCGCCATTCGCCTTTCGCCTTTCGCCTTTCGCCTTTCGCCTTTCACCTCCCGCCTTTCGCCTTTCGCCTTTCGCCTTTCCCCTTTCGCCTTTCGCCTTTCGCATTTCGCCTTTCGTCTTTCGCCTTTCGTCTTTCGCCTTTTGCCTTTCGCCTTTCGCCTTTCGCCTTTCACCTTTCACCTTTCGCCTTTCGCCTTTCACCTTTCGCCTTTCGCCTTTTGCATTTCGCCTTTCGCCTTTCGACTTTCGCCCTTCGCCTTTCGTCTTTCGCCTTTCGCAATTCGCCTTTAGCATTTTGAAATACAAATTTATAATTTCGAATTTTCCATTTCGCATTTTCAATTTCAACTTTTGTATTTTATCTTTTGAATATCGTTTTTTCTTTTGCTTTAGGCATTTTAAATTTCTCCATTTTCATTTCATGTTTTGAAAATCGTTTTTCCTTTTGCCTTCCGCTTTTCGCCTTTCGCCTTACGCCTTTCGCCTTTCGCCTTTCGCCTTTCGCCTTTCACCTTCCGCCTTTCGCCTTTCGCCTTTCGCCTTTCGCCTTTCGCCTTTCGCCTTCCGCCTTTCGCCTTTCGCCTTTCACCTTCCGCCTTTCGCCTTTCGCCTTTCGCCTTTCGCCTTTCGAATTTCGCCTTTCGCCTTTCACCTTCCGCCTTTCGCCTTTGGCCTTTCGCCTTTTGCCTTTCGCCTTTCGCCTTTCGACTTTCGCCGTTCGCCTTTCGTCTTTCGCCTTTCGCATTTCGCCTTTCGCATTTCGCCTTTAGCCTTTTGAAATACGAATTTATAATTTCGAATTTTCCATTTCGCATTTTCAATTTCAACTTTTGTATTTTATCTTTTGAATATCGTTTTTTCTTTTGCTTTAGGCATTTCAAATTTCTCCATTTTTATTTCATGTTTTGAAAATCGTTTTTCCTTTTGCCTTAGGCAATTTTGACTTTTGCAAATCGTTTTTCCTTTTGCCTTCCGCTTTTCGCCTTTCGCCTTACGCCTTTCGCCTTTCGCCTTTCGCCTTTCGCCTTTCACCTTCCACCTTTCGCCTTTCGCCTTTCACCTTCCGCCTTTCGCCTTTCGCTTTTCGCCTTTCGCATTTCGCCTTTCGCCTTTCGCCTTTCGCCTTTCGCCTTTCGCCTTTCGCCTTTCGCCTTTCGCCTTTCGCCTTTCGCCTTTCGCCTTTCGCCTTTCACCTTTCGCCTTTCGTCTTTCACCTTTCGCCTTTCGCCTTTCGCCTTTCGCCTTTCGCCTTTCGCCTTTCGCCTTTCGCTTTTCGCCTTTCGCCTTTCGCTTTCGCCTTTCGCCTTTCGCCTTTCGCCTTTCGCCTTTCGCCTTTTGCCTTTCGCCATTCGCCTTTCGCATTTCGACTTTCGCCCTTCGCTTTCGTCTTTCGCCTTTCGCATTTCACCTTTAGCCTTTTGAAATACGAATCTATAATTTCGAATTTTCCATTTCGCATTTTCAATTTCAACTTTTGTATTTTATCTTTTGAATACCTTTTTTTCTTTTGCTTTAGGCATTTTAAATTTCTCCATTTTTATTTCATGTTTTGAAAATCGTTTTTCCTTTTGCCTTAGGCATTTTGACTTTTGCCTCTCGCCTTTCGCCTTTCGCCTTTCGCCTTCCGCCTTTCGCCTTTCGCCTTTCGCCTTTCGCCTTTCGCCTTTCGCCTTTCGCCTTTCGCCTTTCGCCTTTCGCCTTTCGCCTTTCGCCTTTCGCCTTTCGCCTTTCGCCTTTCGCCTTTCGCCTTTCGCCTTTCGCCTTCCGCCTTTCGCCTTTCGCCTTTCACCTTCCGCCTTTCGCCTTTCGCCTTTCGCCTTTCGCCTTTCGCCTTTCGCCTTTCGCCTTTCGCCTTTCTCCTTTCGCTTTTCGCCTTTCGCCTTTCGCCTTTCGTCTTTCGCCTTTCGCCTTTCGCCTTTCGCCTTTCGCCTTTCGCCTTGCGCCTTTCGCCTTTCGCCTTTCGCCTTTCGCATTTCGCCTTTCGCCTTTCGCCTTTTGCCTTTCGCCTTTCGCCTTTCGCCTTTCGCTTTCGCCTTTTGCCTTTCGCCTTTCGCCTTTCGCCTTTTGCCTTTCGCCTTTCACCTTTCGCCATTCGCCTTTCGCCTTTCGACATTCGCCCTTCACCTTTCGTCTTTCGCCTTTCGCATTTCGCCTTTAGCCTTTTGAAATACGAATTTATAATTTCGAATTTTCCATTTCGCATTTTCAATTTCAACTTTTGTATTTTATCTTTTGAATATCGTTTTTTTTTTTGCTTTAGGCATTTTAAATTTCTCCATTTTTATTTCATGTTTTGAAAATCGTTTTTCCTTTTGCCTTAGGCATTTTGACTTTTTCCTCTCGCCCTTCGCTTTTCGCCTTTCGCCTTTCGCCTTTCGCCTTCCGCCTTTCGCCTTTCGCCTTTCGCCTTTCACTTTTCGCCTTTCGCCTTTCAACTTTCGGCTTTCGCCTTTCGCCTTTCGCCTTTCGCCTTTCGCCTTTCGCCTTCCGCCTTTCGCCTTTCACCTTCCGCCTTTCGCTTTTCGCCTTTCGCCTTTCGCCTTTCGCCTTCCGCCTTTCGCCTTTCGCCTTTCGCCTTTCACTTTTCGCCTTTCGCCTTTCAACTTTCGGCTTTCGCCTTTCGCCTTTCGCCTTTCGCCTTTCGCCTTTCGCCTTTCGCCTTTCGCCTTTCGCCTTTCGCCTTTCGCCTTTCACCTTCCGCCTTTCGCCTTTCGCCTTTCGTTTTTCGCCTTTCGCCTTCCGCCTTTCGCCTTTCGCCTTTCACCTTCCGCCTTTCGCCTGTCGCTTTTCGCCTTTCGCATTTCGCCTTTCGCCTTTCGCCTTTCGCCTTTCACCTTCCGCCTTTCGCCTTTCGCCTTTCGCCTTTCGCCTTTCGCCTTTCGCCTTTCCCCTTTCGCCTTTCGCCTTTCGCCTTTCGCATTTCGCCTTTCGCCTTTCGCCTTTCGCCTTTCGCCTTTCGCCTTTCGCCTTTCGCCTTTCGCCTTTCGCCTTCGCCTTTCGCCTTTCGCCTTTCGCCTTTCGCCTTTCGCCTTTCGCCTTTCGCCTTTCGCCTTTCGCCTTTCGCCTTTCGCCTTTCACCTTTCGCCTTTCGCCTTTCACCTTTCGCCTTTCGCCTTTCGCCTTTTGCATTTCGCCTTTCGCCTTTCGACTTTCGCCCTTCGCCTTTCGTCTTTCGCCTTTCGCAATTCGCCTTTAGCATTTTGAAATACAAATTTATAATTTCGAGTTTTCCATTTCGCATTTTCAATTTCAACTTTTGTATTTTATGTTTTGAATATCGTTTTTTCTTTTGCTTTAGGCATTTTAAATTTCTCCATTTTCATTTCATGTTTTGAAATTCGTTTTTCCTTTTGCCTTCCGCTTTTCGCCTTTCGCCTTACGCCTTTCGCCTTTCGCCTTTCGCCTTTCGCCTTTCGCCTTTCGCCTTTCACCTTCCGCCTTTCGCCTTTCGCCTTTCGCCTTTCGTCTTTCGCCTTCCGCCTTTCGCCTTTCGCCTTTCACCTTCCGCCTTTCGCCTTTCGCCTTTCGCCTTTCGCCTTTCGCCTTTCGCCTTTCGCCTTTCGCCTTTCGCCTTTCGCCTTTCGCCTTTAGCCTTTCGCCTTCCGCTTTTCGCCTTTCGCCTTTGGCCTTTCGCCTTTGGCCTTTCGCATTTCGCCTTTCGCCTTTCGCCTTTCGCCTTTCGCTTTTCGCCTTTCGCCTTTCGCCTTTCGCCTTTCGCCTTTCGCCTTTCGCCTTTCGCCTTTCACCTTCCGCATTTCGCCATTCGCCTTTCGCCTTTCGCCTTTCGCCTTTCGCCTTTCGCCTTTCGCCTTTCGCCTTTCGCCTTTCGCCTTTCGCCTTTCGCCTTTCGCCTTTCGCCTTTCGCCTTTCGCCTTTCGCCTTTCGCCTTTCGCCTTTCGCCTTTCGCCTTTCGCCTTTCGCCTTTCGCCTTTCGCTTTTCACCTTTCGCCTCTCGCCCTTCGCCTTTCGCCTTTCGCCTTTCACCTTCCTCCTTTCGCCTTTCGCCTTTCGCCTTTCGCCTTTCGCCTTTCGCCTTTCACCTTTCACCTTTCGCCTTTCGCCTTTCACCTTTCGCCTTTCGCCTTTCACCTTTCGCCTTCCGCCTTTCGCCTTCCGCCTTTCGCCTTTCGTCTTTCGCCTTTCGCCTTTCGCCTTTCGCCTTTCGCCTTTCGCCTTTCGCCTTTCGCCTCTCGCCTTTCACCTTCCGCCTTTCGCCTTTCGCCCTTCGCCTTTCGCCTTTCGCCTTTCTCCTTTTGCCTGTCGCCTTACGCCTTTCGCCTTTCGCCTTTCGCCTTTCGCCTTTCGCCTTTCGCCTTTCGCCTTTCGCCTTTCGCCTTTCACCTTCCGCCTTTCGCCTTTCGCCTTTCGCCTTTTGCCTTTCGCCTTTCGACTTTCGCCCTTCGCCTTTCGTCTTTCGCCTTTCTCATTTCGCCTTTCGCAATTCGCCTTTAGCATTTTGAAATACAAATTTATAATTTCGAGTTTTCCATTTCGCATTTTCAATTTCAACTTTTGTATTTTATGTTTTGAATATCGTTTTTTCTTTTGCTTTAGGCATTTTAAATTTCTCCATTTTCATTTCATGTTTTGAAAATCGTTTTTCCTTTTGCCTTCCGCTTTTCGCCTTTCGCCTTACGCCTTTCGCCTTTCGCCTTTCGCCTTTCGCCTTTCGCCTTTCGCCTTTCGCCTTTCGCCTTTCACCTTCCGCCTTTCGCCTTTCGCCTTTCGCCTTTCGCCTTTCGCCTTTCGCCTTTCGCCTTTCGCCTTCCGCCTTTCGCCTTTCGCCTTTCACCTTCCGCCTTTCGCCTTTCGCCTTTCGCCTTTCGCCTTTCGCCTTTCACCTTTCGCCTTTCGCCTTTCGCCTTTAGCCTTTCGCCTTCCGCTTTTCGCCTTTCGCCTTTGGCCTTTCGCATTTCGCCTTTCGCCTTTCGCCTTTCGCCTTTCGCTTTTCGCCTTTCGCCTTTCGCCTTTCGCCTTTCGCCTTTCACCTTCCGCATTTCGCCATTCGCCTTTCGCCTTTCGCCTTTCGCCTCTCGCCATTCACCTTCCGCCTTTCGCCTTTCGCCCTTCGTCTTTCGCCTTTCGCCTTTCGCCTTTCGCCTTTCGCCTTTCGCCTTTCGCCTTTCGCCTTTCTCCTTTTTCCTGTCGCCTTACGCCTTTCGCCTTTCGCCTTTCGCCTTTCGCCTTTCGCCTTTCGCCTTTCGCCTTTCGCCTTTCGCCTCTCGCCTTTCACCTTCCGCCTTTCGCCTTTCGCCCTTCGCCTTTCGCCTTTCGCCTTTCGCCTTTCGCCTTTCGCCTTTCGCCTTTCTCCTTTTGCCTGTCGCCTTACGCCTTTCGCCTTTCGCCTTTCGCCTTTCGCCTTTCGCCTTTCACCTTCCGCCTTTCGCCTTTCACCTTTCGCCTTTCGCCTTTCGCCTTTCGCCATTCGCCCTTCGCATTTCGACTTTCGCCCTTCGCCTTTCGCCTTTCGCCTTTCACCTTCCGCCTTTCGCCTTTAGCCTTTCGCCTTTCGCCTTTTGCCTTTCGCCTTCCGCCTTTCGCCTTTCGCCTTTCGCCTTTCGCCTTTCGCCTTTCGCCTTTCGCCTTTCGCCTTTCACCTATCGCCTTTCGCCTTTCGCCTTTAGCCTTTCGCCTTCCGCTTTTCGCCTTTCGCCTTTGGCCTTTCGCCTTTCGCCTTTCGCCTTTCGCATTTCGCCTTTCGCCTTTCGCCTTTCGCCTTTCGCTTTTCGCCTTTCGCCTTTCGCCTTTCGCCTTTCGCCTTTCGCCTTTCGCCTTTCGCCTTTCGCCTTTCACCTTCCGCATTTCGCCATTCGCCTTTCGCCTTTCGCCTTTCGCCTTTCGCCTTTCGCCTTTCGCCTTTCGCCTTTCGCCTTTCGCCTTTCGCCTTTCGCCTTTCGCCTTTCGCCTTTCGCCTTTCGCTTTTCGCCTCTCGCCTTTCACCTTCCGCCTTTAGCCTTTAGCCTTTCGCCTTCCGCTTTTCGCCTTTCGCCTTTCGCCTTTCGCCTTTCGCCTTTCGCCTTTCGCCTTTCACCTTTCGCCTTTCGCCTTTCGCCTTTAGCCTTTCGCATTCCGCTTTTCGCCTTTCGCCTTTGGCCTTCCGCCTTTCGCCTTTCGCATTTCGCCTTTCGCCTTTCGCCTTTCGCTTTTCGCCTTTCGCCTTTCGCCTTTCGCCTTTCGCCTTTCGCCTTTCGCCTTTCACCTTCCGCATTTCGCCATTCGCCTTTCGCCTTTCGCCTTTCGCCTTTCGCCTTTCGCCTTTCGCCTTTCGCCTTTCGCCATTCGCCTTTCGCCTTTCGCCTTTCGCCTTTCGCCTTTCGCCTTTCGCCTTTCGCCTTTCGCCTTTCGCCTTTCGCCTTTCGCCTTTCGCCTTTCGCCTTTCGCCTTTCGCCTTTCGCCTTTCGCCTTTCACCTTCCGCCTTTCGCCTTTCGCCTTTCGCCTTTCGCCTTTTGCCTTTCGCCCTTCGCCTTTCGTCTTTCGCCTTTCGCATTTCGCCTTTCGCATTTCGCCTTTCGCATTTCGCCTTTAGCCTTTTGAAATACGAATTTATAATTTCGAATTTTCCATTTCGCATTTTCAATTTCAACTTTTGTATTTTATCTTTTGAATATCGTTTTTTCTTTTGCTTTAGGCATTTCAAATTTCTCCATTTTTATTTCATGTTTTGAAAATCGTTGTTCCTTTTGCCTTAGGCATTTTGACTTTTGCCTCTCGCCCCTCGCCTTTCGCCTTTCGACTTTCGCCTTTCGCCTTCCGCCTTTCGCCTTTCGCCTTTCGCCTTTCGCCTTTCGCCTTACGCCTTTCGCTTTTCGCCTTTCGCCTTTCGCCTTTCGCCTTTCGCCTTTGGTCTTTCGCCTTTCGCCTTTCGCCTTTCGCCTTTCGCCTTTCACCTTTCGCCTTTCGCCTTTCACCTTTCGCCTTTCGCTATCGCCTTTCGCCTTTCGCCTTTCGCCTTTCGCTTTTCGCCTTTCGCCTTTCGCTTTTGCCTTTAGCCTTTCGCCTTTCGCCTTTCGCCTTTCGCCATTCGCCTTTCGCATTTCGACTTTCGCCCTTCGCCTTTCGTCTTTCGCCTTTCGTATTTCGCCTTTAGCCTTTTGAAATACGAATCTATAATTTCGAATTTTCCATTTCGCATTTTCAATTTAAACTTTTGTATTTTATCTTTTGAATATCGTTTTTTCTTTTGCTTTAGGCATTTTAAATTTCTCCATTTTTATTTTATGTTTTGAAAATCGTTTTTCCTTTTGCCTTAGGCATTTTGACTTTTGCCTCTCGCCCTTCGCCTTTCGCCTTTCGCCTTTCGCCTTTCGCCTTCCGCCTTTCGCCTTCCGCCTTCCGCCTTTCGCCTTTCGCCTTTCGCCTTTCGCCTTTCGCCTTTCGCCTTCCGCTTTTCGCCTTTCGCCTTTCGCCTTTCGCCTTTCGCCTTTCACCTTTCGCCTTTCCCCTTTCGCCTTTCGCCTTTCGCCTTTCGCATTTCGCCTTTCGCCTTTCGCCTTTCGCCTTTCGCCTTTCGCTTTTCGCCTTTCGCTTTTCGCCTTTCGCCTTTCGCCTTTCGCCTTTCGCCTTTCGCCTTTCTCCTTTCGCTTTCGCCTTTCGCCTTTCGCCTTTCGCCTTTCGCCTTTCGCCTTTCGCCTTTCGCCTTTCGCCTTTCGCCTTTCGCCTTTCGCCTTTCGCCTTTCGCCTTTCGCCTTTCGCCTTCGCCTTTCGCCTTTCGCCTTTCGCCTTTCGCCTTTCGCCTTTCGCCTTTCGCCTTACGCCTTTCACCTTCCGCCTTTCGCCTTTCGCCTTTCGCCTTTCCCCTTTCGCCTTTCGCCTTTCGCCTTTCGCCTTTCGCCTTTCGCCTTTCGCCTTTCGCCTTTCGCCTTTCGCCTTTCGCCTTTCGCCTTTCGCCTTTCGCCTTTCGCCTTTCGCCTTTCACCTTTCGCCTTTCGCCTTTCACCTTTCGCCTTTCGCCTTTCGCCTTTTGCATTTCGCCTTTCGCCTTTCGACTTTCGCCCTTCGCCTTTCGTCTTTCGTCTTTGGCAATTAGCCTTTAGCATTTTGAAATACAAATTTATAATTTCGAATTTTCCATTTCGCATTTTCAATTTCAACTTTTGTATTTTATCTTTTGAATATCGTTTTTTCTTTTGCTTCAGGCAATTTAAATTTCTCCATTTTCATTTCATGTTTTGAAAATCGTTTTCCTTTTGCCTTCCGCTTTTCGCCTTTCGCCTTTCGCCTTTCGCCGTTCGCCTTTCGCCTTTCGCCATTCGCCTTTCGCCTTTCGCCTTTCGCCCTTCGCCTTTCGCCTTTCGCCTTTCGCCTTTCGCCTTTCGCTTTCGCCTTTCGCCTTTCGCCTTTCACCTTCCGCCTTTCGCCTTTCGCCTTTCCCCTTTCGCCTTTCGCCTTTCGCCTTTCGCCTTTCGCCTTTCGCCTTTCGCCTTTCACCTTTCGCCTTTCGCCTTTCGCCTTTCGCCTTTCGCCTTTCGCCTTTCGCCTTTCGCCTTTCATCTTCCGCCTTTCGCCTTTCGCCTTTCCCCTTTCGCCTTTCGCCTTTCGCCTTTCGCCTTTCGCCTTTCGCCTTTCGCCTTTCGCCTTTCACCTTTCGCCTTTCGCCTTTCACCTTTCGCCTTTCGCCTTTCGCCTTTTGCATTTCGCCTTTCGCCTTTCGCCTTTCGACTTTCGCCCTTCGCCTTTCGTCTTTCGCCTTTCGCAATTCGCCTTTAGCATTTTGAAATACAAATTTATAATTTCGAATTTTCCATTTCGCATTTTCAATTTCAACTTTTGTATTTTATCTTTTGAATATCGTTTTTTTCTTTTGCTTTAGGCTTTTTAAATTTCTCCATTTTCATTTCTTGTTTTGAAAATCGTTTTTCCTTTCTCTTCCGCTTTTCGCCTTTCGCCTTTCGCCTTTCGCCTTTCGCCTTTCGCCTTTCGCCTTTCGCCTTTCACCTTCCGCCTTCCGCCTTCCGCCTTTCGCCTTTCGCCTTTCGCCATTTTCATTTCTTGTTTTGAAAATCGTTTTTCCTTTTGCCTTCCGCTTTTCGCCTTTCGCCTTTCGCCTTGCGCATTTCGCCTTTCGCATTTCGCCTTTAGCCTTTTGAAATACGAATTTATAATTTCGAATTTTCCATTTCGCATTTTCAATTTCAACTTTTGTATTTTATCTTTTGAATATCGTTTTTTCTTTTGCTTTAGGCATTTCAAATTTCTCCATTTTTATTTCATGTTTTGAAAATCGTTTTCGCCTTTCGCCTTTCGCCTTTCGCCTTTCGCCTTTCGCCTTTCGCCTTTCGCCTTTCGCCTTTCGCCTTTCGCCTTTCGCCTTTCGCCTTTCGCATTTCGCCTTTCGCTTTTCGCCTTTCGCCTTTCGCCTTTCGCCTTTCGCCTTTCGCCTTTCGCCTTTCGCCTTTCGCCTTTCGCCTTTCGCATTTCGCCATTCGCCTTTCGCCTTTCGCCTTTCGCCTTTGGCCTTTCGCCTTTCGCCTTCCGCCTTTCGCCTTTCGCCTTTCGCCTTTCGCCTTTCGCCTTTCGCCTTTCGCCTTTCGCCTTTCGCCTTTCGCCTTTCGCCTTTCGCCTTTCGCCTTTCGCCTTTTGCCTTTCGCCTTTCGCCTTTCGCCTTTCGCTTTCGCCTTTTGCCTTTCGCCTTTCGCCTTTCGCCTTTCGCCTTTCGCCTTTCGCCTTTCGCCATTCGCCTTTCGCCTTTCGACATTCGCCCTTCGCCTTTCGTCTTTCGCCTTTCGCATTTCGCCTTTAGCCTTTTGAAATACGAATTTATAATTTCGAATTTTCCATTTCGCATTTTCAATTTCAACTTTTGTATTTTATCTTTTGAATATCGTTTTTTCTTTTGCTTTAGGCATTTTAAATTTCTCCATTTTTATTTCATGTTTTGAAAATCGTTTTTCCTTTTGCCTTAGGCATTTTGACTTTTGCCTCTCGCCCTTCGCCTTTCGCCTTTCGCCTTTCGCCTCTCGCCTTTCGCCTTTCGCCTTCCGCCTTTCGCCTTTCGCCTTTCGCCTTTCGCCTTTCGCCTTTCGCCTTTCGCCTTTCGCCTTTCGCCTTTCGCCTTTCACCTTTCGCCTTTCGTCTTTCACCTTTCGCCTTTCGCCTTTCGCCTTTCGCCTTTCGCCTTTCGCCTTTCGCCTTTCGCCTTTCGCTTTTCGTCTTTCGCCTTTCGCTTTCGCCTTTCGCCTTTCGCATTTCGCCTTTCGCCGTTCGCCTTTCGCCTTTCGCCATTCGCCTTTCGCCTTTCGCCTTTCGCTTTTCGCCTTCCGCCTTTCGCATTTCGCCTTTCGCCTTTCGCCTTTCGCCTTTCGCCTTTCGCCTTTCGCCTTTCGCCTTTCGCCTTTCGCCTTTCGCCTTTCGCCTTTCGCCTTTCGCCTTTCGCCTTTCGCCTTTCGCCTTTCGCCTTTCGCCTTTCGCCTTTCGCCTTTCGCTTTCGCCTTTCGCATTTCGTCTTTCGCTTTTCGCCTTTCGCCTTTCGCCTTTCGCCTTTCGCCTTTCGCCTTTCGTCTTTCGCCTTTCGCCTTTCCCCTTTCGCCTTTCGCCTTTCGCCTTTCGCCTTTCGCCTTTCGCCTTTCACCTTTCGCCTTTCGCCTTTCGCCTTTCGCCTTTCATCTTCCGCCTTTCGCCTTTCCCCTTTCGCCTTTCGCCTTTCGCCTTTCGCCTTTCGCCTTTCGCCTTTCGCCTTTCGCCTTTCGCCTTTCGCCTTTCACCTTTCGCCTTTCGCCTTTCACCTTTCGCCTTTCGCCTTTCGCCTTTTGCATTTCGCCTTTCGGCTTTCGCCTTTCGTCGTTCGCCCTTCGCCTTTCGTCTTTCGCCTTTCGCAATTCGCCTTTAGCATTTTGAAATACAAATTTATAATTTCGAATTTTCCATTTCGCATTTTCAATTTCAACTTTTGTATTTTATCTTTTGAATATCGTTTTTTTCTTTTGCTTTAGGCTTTTTAAATTTCTCCATTTTCATTTCTTGTTTTGAAAATCGTTTTTCCTTTTGCCTTCCGCTTTTCGCCTTTCGCCTTTCGCCTTTCGCCTTTCGCCTTTCGCCTTTCGCCTTTCGAATTTCGCCTTTCTCCTTTCGCCTTTCGCCTTTCGCCTTTCGCCTTTCGCCTTTCGCCTTTCTCCTTTCGCCTTTCGCCTTTCGCCTTTCGCCTTTCGCCTTTCGCCTTTCGTCTTTCGCCTTTCGCCTTTCGCCTTTCGCCTTTCGCCTTTCGCCTTTCGCCTTTCGCCTTTCGCCTTTCGCCTTTCGCCTTTCGCCTTTCGCCTTTCGCCTTTCGCCTTTCGCCTTTCGCCTTTCGCCTTTTGCCTTTCGCCTTTCGCCTTTCGCTTTCGCCTTTTGCCTTTCGCCTTTCGCCTTTCGCCTTTCGCCTTTCGCCTTTCGCCTTTCGCCTTTCGCCTTTCGCCTTTCGCCTTTCGCCATTCGCCTTTCGCCTTTCGACATTCGCCCTTCGCCTTTCGTCTTTCGCCTTTCGCATTTCGCCTTTAGCCTTTTGAAATACGAATTTATAATTTCGAATTTTCCATTTCGCATTTTCAATTTAAACTTTTGTATTTTATCTTTTGAATATCGTTTTTTCTTTTGCTTTAGGCATTTTAAATTTCTCCATTTTTATTTCATGTTTTGAAAATCGTTTTTCCTTTTGCCTTAGGCATTTTGACTTTTGCCTCTCGCCCTTCGCCTTTCGCCTTTCGCCTTTCGCCTCTCGCCTTTCGCCTTTCGCCTTCCGCCTTTCGCCTTTCGCCTTTCACTTTTCGCCTTTCGCCTTTCAACTTTCGGCTTTCGCCTTTCGCCTTTCGCTTTTCGCCTTTCGCCTTTCGCCTTTCGCCTTTCGCCTTTCGCCTTTCGCCTTTCGCCTTCCGCCTTTCGCCTTTCGCCTTTCGTTTTTCGCCTTTCGCATTTCGCCTTTCGCCTTTCGCCTTTCGCATTTCGCCTTCCGCCTTTCGCCTTTCGCCTTTCACCTTCCGACATTCACCTTCCGCCTTTCGCCTTTCGCCTTTCGCCTTTCGCCTTTCGCCTTTCGCCTTTCACTATTCGCATTTCGCCTTTCACCTTTCGCCTTTCGCCTTTCGCCTTCCGCCTTTCGCCTTTCGCCTTTCACCTTCCGCCTTTCGCCTTTCGCTTTTCGCCTTTCGCATTTCGCCTTTCGCCTTTCGCCTTTCGCCTTTCACCTCCCGCCTTTCGCCTTTCGCCTTTCGCCTTTCCCCTTTCGCCTTTCGCCTTTCGCATTTCGCCTTTCGCCTTTCGCCTTTCGTCTTTCGCCTTTTGCCTTTCGCCTTTCGCCTTTCGCCTTTCACCTTTCACCTTTCGCCTTTCGCCTTTCACCTTTCGCCTTTCGCCTTTTGCATTTCGCCTTTCGCCTTTCGACTTTCGCCCTTCGCCTTTCGTCTTTCGCCTTTCGCAATTCGCCTTTAGCATTTTGAAATACAAATTTATAATTTCGAATTTTCCATTTCGCATTTTCAATTTCAACTTTTGTATTTTATCTTTTGAATATCGTTTTTTCTTTTGCTTTAGGCATTTTAAATTTCTCCATTTTCATTTCATGTTTTGAAAATCGTTTTTCCTTTTGCCTTCCGCTTTTCGCCTTTCGCCTTACGCCTTTCGCCTTTCGCCTTTCGCCTTTCGCCTTTCGCCTTTCGCCTTTCACCTTCCACCTTTCGCCTTTCGCATTTCGCCTTTCGCCTTTCGCCTTTCGCCTTTCGCCTTTCGCCTTTCGCCTTTCGCCTTCCGCCTTTCGCCTTTCGCCTTTCACCTTCCGCCTTTCGCCTTTCGCCTTTCGCCTTTCGCCTTTCGCCTTTCGAATTTCGCCTTTCGCCTTTCACCTTCCGCCTTTCGCCTTTGGCTTTTCGCCTTTTGCCTTTCGCCTTTCGCCTTTCGACTTTCGCCGTTCGCCTTTCGCATTTCGCCTTTAGCCTTTTGAAATACGAATTTATAATTTCGAATTTTCCATTTCGCATTTTCAATTTCAACTTTTGTATTTTATCTTTTGAATATCGTTTTTTCTTTTGCTTTAGGCATTTCAAATTTCTCAATTTTTATTTCATGTTTTGAAAATCGTTTTTCCTTTTGCCTTAGGCAATTTTGACTTTTGCCTCTCGCCCCTCGCCTTTCGCCTTTCGCCTTTCGCCTTTCGCCTTTCGCCTTTCGCTTTTCGCCTTTCGCCTTTCGCCTTTCGCCTTTCGCCTTTCGCCTTTCGCCTTTCGCCTTTCGCCTTTCGCCTTTCACCTTTCGCCTTTCGTCTTTCACCTTTCGCCTTTCGCCTTTCGCCTTTCGCCTTTCGCCTTTCGCCTTTCGCTTTTCGCCTTTCGCCTTTCGCTTTCGCCTTTCGCCTTTCGCCTTTGGCCTTTCGCCTTTCGCCTTTCGCCTTTCGCTTTCGCCTTTTGCCTTTCGCCTTTCGCCTTTCGCCTTTCGCCTTTCGCCTTTCGCCTTTCGCCTTTCGCCTTTCGCCTTTCGCCTTTCGCCATTCGCCTTTCGCCTTTCGACATTCGCCCTTCGCCTTTCGTCTTTCGCCTTTCGCATTTCGCCTTTAGCCTTTTGAAATACGAATTTATAATTTCGAATTTTCCATTTCGCATTTTCAATTTAAACTTTTGTATTTTATCTTTTGAATATCGTTTTTTCTTTTGCTTTAGGCATTTTAAATTTCTCCATTTTTATTTCATGTTTTGAAAATCGTTTTTCCTTTTGCCTTAGGCATTTTGACTTTTGCCTCTCGCCCTTCGCCTTTCGCCTTTCGCCTTTCGCCTCTCGCCTTTCGCCTTTCGCCTTCCGCCTTTCGCCTTTCGCCTTTCACTTTTCGCCTTTCGCCTTTCAACTTTCGGCTTTCGCCTTTCGCCTTTCGCTTTTCGCCTTTCGCCTTTCGCCTTTCGCCTTTCGCCTTTCGCCTTTCGCCTTTCGCCTTCCGCCTTTCGCCTTTCGCCTTTCGTTTTTCGCCTTTCGCATTTCGCCTTTCGCCTTTCGCCTTTCGCATTTCGCCTTCCGCCTTTCGCCTTTCGCCTTTCACCTTCCGACTTTCACCTTCCGCCTTTCGCCTTTCGCCTTTCGCCTTTCGCCTTTCGCCTTTCGCCTTTCACTATTCGCATTTCGCCTTTCACCTTTCGCTTTTCGCCTTCCGCCTTTCGCCTTTCGCCTTTCACCTTCCGCCTTTCGCCTTTCGCTTTTCGCCTTTCGCATTTCGCCTTTCGCCTTTCGCCTTTCGCCTTTCACCTCCCGCCTTTCGCCTTTCGCCTTTCGCCTTTCCCCTTTCGCCTTTCGCCTTTCGCCTTTCGCATTTCGCCTTTCGCATTTCGCCTTTCGCCTTTCGCCTTTTGCCTTTCGCCTTTCGCCTTTCGCCTTTCACCTTTCACCTTTCGCCTTTCGCCTTTCACCTTTCGCCTTTCGCCTTTTGCATTTCGCCTTTCGCCTTTCGACTTTCGCCCTTCGCCTTTCGTCTTTCGCCTTTCGCAATTCGCCTTTAGCATTTTGAAATACAAATTTATAATTTCGAATTTTCCATTTCGCATTTTCAATTTCAACTTTTGTATTTTATCTTTTGAATATCGTTTTTTCTTTTGCTTTAGGCATTTTAAATTTCTCCATTTTCATTTCATGTTTTGAAAATCGTTTTTCCTTTTGCCTTCCGCTTTTCGCCTTTCGCCTTACGCCTTTCGCCTTTCGCCTTTCGCCTTTCGCCTTTCGCCTTTCGCCTTTCACCTTCCGCCTTTCGCCTTTCGCCTTTCGCCTTTCGCCTTTCGCCTTTCGCCTTTCGCCTTCCGCCTTTCGCCTTTCGCCTTTCACCTTCCGCCTTTCGCCTTTCGCCTTTCGCCTTTCGCCTTTCGCCTTTCGCCTTTCGAATTTCGCCTTTCGCCTTTCACCTTCCGCCTTTCGCCTTTGGCCTTTCGCCTTTTGCCTTTCGCCTTTCGCCTTTCGACTTTCGCCGTTCGCCTTTCGCATTTCGCCTTTAGCCTTTTGAAATACGAATTTATAATTTCGAATTTTCCATTTCGCATTTTCAATTTCAACTTTTGTATTTTATCTTTTGAATATCGTTTTTTCTTTTGCTTTAGGCATTTCAAATTTCTCCATTTTTATTTCATGTTTTGAAAATCGTTTTTCCTTTTGCCTTAGGCAATTTTGACTTTTGCCTCTCGCCCCTCGCCTTTCGCCTTTCGCCTTTCGCCTTTCGCCTTTCGCTTTTCGCCTTTCGCCTTTCGCCTTTCGCCTTTCGCCTTTCGCCTTTCGCCTTTCGCCTTTCGCCTTTCGCCTTTCGCCTTTCGCCTTTCACCTTTCGCCTTTCGTCTTTCACCTTTCGCCTTTCGCCTTTCGCCTTTCGCCTTTCGCCTTTCGCCTTTCGCTTTTCGCCTTTCGCCTTTCGCTTTTCGCCTTTCGCCTTTCGCTTTCGCCTTTCGCCTTTCGCCTTTGGCCTTTCGCCTTTCGCCTTTCGCCTTTCGCCTTTTGCCTTTCGCCATTCGCCTTTCGCATTTCGACTTTCGCCTTTCGACTTTCGCCGTTCGCCTTTCGCATTTCGCCTTTAGCCTTTTGAAATACGAATTTATAATTTCGAATTTTCCATTTCGCATTTTCAATTTCAACTTTTGTATTTTATCTTTTGAATATCGTTTTTTCTTTTGCTTTAGGCATTTCAAATTTCTCCATTTTTATTTCATGTTTTGAAAATCGTTTTTCCTTTTGCCTTAGGCAATTTTGACTTTTGCCTCTCGCCCCTCGCCTTTCGCCTTTCGCCTTTCGCCTTTCCCCTTTCGCCTTTCGCCTTTCGCATTTCGCCTTTCGCCTTTCGCCTTTCGTCTTTCGCCTTTTGCCTTTCGCCTTTCGCCTTTCGCCTTTCACCTTTCACCTTTCGCCTTTCGCCTTTCACCTTTCGCCTTTCGCCTTTTGCATTTCGCCTTTCGCCTTTCGACTTTCGCCCTTCGCCTTTCGTCTTTCGCCTTTCGCAATTCGCCTTTAGCATTTTGAAATACAAATTTATAATTTCGAATTTTCCATTTCGCATTTTCAATTTCAACTTTTGTATTTTATCTTTTGAATATCGTTTTTTCTTTTGCTTTAGGCATTTTAAATTTCTCCATTTTCATTTCATGTTTTGAAAATCGTTTTTCCTTTTGCCTTCCGCTTTTCGCCTTTCGCCTTACGCCTTTCGCCTTTCGCCTTTCGCCTTTCGCCTTTCGCCTTTCGCCTTTCACCTTCCGCCTTTCGCCTTTCGCCTTTCGCCTTTCGCCTTTCGCCTTTCGCCTTTCGCCTTTCGCCTTTCGCCTTTCGCCTTCCGCCTTTCGCCTTTCGCCTTTCACCTTCCGCCTTTCGCCTTTCGCCTTTCGCCTTTCGCCTTTCGCCTTTCGCCTTTCGAATTTCGCCTTTCGCCTTTCACCTTCCGCCTTTCGCCTGTGGCCTTTCGCCTTTTGCCTTTCGCCTTTCGCCTTTCGACTTTCGCCGTTCGCCTTTCGCATTTCGCCTTTAGCCTTTTGAAATACGAATTTATAATTTCGAATTTTCCATTTCGCATTTTCAATTTCAACTTTTGTATTTTATCTTTTGAATATCGTTTTTTCTTTTGCTTTATGCATTTCAAATTTCTCCATTTTTATTTCATGTTTTGAAAATCGTTTTTCCTTTTGCCTTAGGCAATTTTGACTTTTGCCTCTCGCCCCTCGCCTTTCGCCTTTCGCCTTTCGCCTTTCGCCTTTCGCCTTTCGCTTTTCGCCTTTCGCCTTTCGCCTTCCGCTTTTCGCCTTTCGCCTTACGCCTTTCGCCTTTCGCCTTTCGCCTTTCGCCTTTCGCCTTTCGCTTTTCGCCTTTCGCCTTTCGCCTTTCGCCTTTCGCCTTTCGCCTTTCGCCTTTCGCCTTTCGCCTTTCACCTTTCGCCTTTCACCTTCCGCCTTTCGCCTTTCGCCTTTCGCCTTTCGCCTTTCGCCTTTCGCCTTTCGCCTTTCGCCTTTCGCCTTTCGCCTTCCGCCTTTCGCCTTTCGCCTTTCACCTTCCGCCTTTCGCCTTTCGCCTTTCGCCTTTCGCCTTTCGCCTTTCGCCTTTCGAATTTCGCCTTTCGCCTTTCACCTTCCGCCTTTCGCCTTTGGCCTTTCGCCTTTTGCCTTTCGCCTTTCGCCTTTCGACTTTCGCCGTTCGCCTTTCGCATTTCGCCTTTAGCCTTTTGAAATACGAATTTATAATTTCGAATTTTCCATTTCGCATTTTCAATTTCAACTTTTGTATTTTATCTTTTGAATATCGTTTTTTCTTTTGCTTTAGGCATTTCAAATTTCTCCATTTTTATTTCATGTTTTGAAAATCGTTTTTCCTTTTGCCTTAGGCATTTTGTCTTTTGCCTCTCGCCTTTCGCCTTTCGCCTTTCGCCTTCCGCCTTTCGCCTTCCGCCTTTCGCCTTTCACTTTTCGCCTTTCGCCATTCGCCTTTCAACTTTCGGCTTTCGCCTTTCGCCTTTCGCCTTTCGCCTTTCGCCTTTCGCCTTTCGCCTTTCGCCTTTCGCCTTTCGCCTTTCGCCTTTCGCATTTCGCCTTTCGCCTTTCGCCTTTTGCCTTTCGCCTTTCGCCTTTCGCCTTTCGCTTTCGCCTTTTGCCTTTCGCCTTTCGCCTTTCGCCTTTTGCCTTTCGCCTTTCGCCTTTCGCCTTCCGCCTTTCGCCTTCCGCCTTTCGCCTTTCGCCTTTCGCCTTTCGCCTTTCGCCTTTCGCCTTTCGCCTTTCGCCTTTCGCCTTTCGCCTTTCGCCTTTCGCCTTTCGCCTTCCGCCTTTCGCCTTTCGCCTTTCACCTTCCGCCTTTCGCCTTTCGCCTTTCGCCTTTCGCCTTTCGCCTTTCGCCTTTCTCCTTTCGCTTTTCGCCTTCCGCCTTTCGCCTTTCGCATTTCGCCTTTCACCTTTCGCCTTTCGTCTTTCACCTTTCGCCTTTCGCCTTTCGCCTTTCGCCTTTCGCCTTTCGCCTTTCGCCTTTCGCCTTTCGCTTTTCGCCTTTCGCCTTTCGCTTTCGCCTTTCGCGTTTCGCCTTTGGCCTTTCGCCTTTCGCCTTTCGCCTTTCGCCTTTTGCCTTTCGCCATTCGCCTTTCGCATTTCGACTTTCGCCCTTCGCTTTCGTCTTTCGCCTTTCGCATTTCACCTTTAGCCTTTTGAAATACGAATCTATAATTTCGAATTTTCCATTTCGCATTTTCAATTTCAACTTTTGTATTTTATCTTTTGAATACCGTTTTTTTTTTGCTTTAGGCATTTTAAATTTCTCCATTTTTATTTCATGTTTTGAAAATCGTTTTTCCTTTTGCCTTAGGCATTTTGACTTTTGCCTCTCGCCCTTCGCTTTTCGCCTTTCGCCTTTAGCCTTTCGCCTTCCGCCTTTCGCCTTTCGCCTTTCGCCTTTCACTTTTCGCCTTTCGCCATTCGCCTTTCAACTTTCGGCTTTCGCCTTTCGCCTTTCGCCTTTCGCCTTTCGCCTTTCGCCTTTCACCTTCCGCCTTTCGCCTTTCGCCTTTCGTTTTTCGCCTTTCGCCTTTCGCCTTTCGCATTTCGCCTTCCGCCTTTCGCCTTTCGCCTTTCGCCTTTCACCTTCCGCCTTTCGCCTTTCGCCTTTCGCCTTTCGCCTTTCGCCTTTCCCCTTTCGCCTTTCGCCTTTCGCCTTTCGCATTTCGCCTTTCGCCTTTAGCCTTTCGCCTTCCGCCTTTCGCCTTTCGCCTTTCCCCTTTCGCCTTTCGCCTTTCGCATTTCGCCTTTCGCCTTTCGCCTTTCACCTTCCGCCTTTCACCTTCCGCCTTTCGCCTTTCGCCTTTCGCCTTTCACCTTTCGCCTTTCACCTTTCACCTTTCGCATTTCGCCTTTCACCTTTCGCCTTTCGCCTTTCGCCATCCGCCTTTCGCCTTTCGCCTTTCACCTTCCGCCTTTCGCCTTTCGCTTTTCGCCTTTCGCATTTCGCCTTTCGCCTTTCGCCTTTCGCCTTTCGCCTTTCACCTTCCGCCTTTCGCCTTTCGCCTTTCGCCTTTCGCCTTTCGCCTTTCGCCTTTCGCCTTTCGCCTTTCCCCTTTCGCCTTTCGCCTTTCGCCTTTCGCATTTCGCCTTTCGCCTTTCGCCTTTCGCCTTTCGCCTTTCGCCTTTCGCCTTCGCCTTTCGCCTTTCGCCTTTCGCCTTTCGCCTTTCGCCTTTCGCCTTTCGCCTTTCGCCTTTCGCCTTTCGCCTTTCGCCTTTCGCCTTTCGCCTTTCGCCTTTCGCCTTTCGCTTTTCGCCTTTCGCCTTTCGCTTTCGCCTTTCGCCTTTCGCCTTTGGCCTTTCGCCTTTCGCCTTTCGCCTTTCGCCTTTTGCCTTTCGCCATTCGCCTTTCGCATTTCGACTTTCGCCCTTCGCTTTCGTCTTTCGCCTTTCGCATTTCACCTTTAGCCTTTTGAAATACGAATCTATAATTTCGAATTTTCCATTTCGCATTTTCAATTTCAACTTTTGTATTTTATCTTTTGAATATCGTTTTTTTTTTTGCTTTAGGCATTTTAAATTTCTCCATTTTTATTTCATGTTTTGAAAATCGTTTTTCCTTTTGCCTTAGGCATTTTGACTTTTGCCTCTCGCCCTTCGCTTTTCGCCTTTCGCCTTTAGCCTTTCGCCTTTCGCCTTTCGCCTTTCGCCTTTCGCCTTTCGCCTTTCGCCTTTCGCCTTTCGCCTTTCACCTTCCGCCTTTCGCCTTTCGCCTTTCGTTTTTCGCCTTTCGCCTTTCGCCTTTCGCATTTCGCCTTCCGCCTTTCGCCTTTCGCCTTTCGCCTTTCACCTTCCGCCTTTCGCCTTTCGCCTTTCGCCTTTCGCCTTTCGCCTTTCGCCTTTCGCCTTTCACCTTTCGCCTTTCACCTTTCACCTTTCGCATTTCGCCTTTCACCTTTCGCCTTTCGCCTTTCGCCATCCGCCTTTCGCCTTTCGCCTTTCACCTTCCGCCTTTCGCCTTTCGCTTTTCGCCTTTCGCATTTCGCCTTTCGCCTTTCGCCTTTCGCCTTTCGCCTTTCACCTTTCGCCTTTCGCATTTCGCCTTTCGCCTTTCGCCTTTCGCCTTTCGCATTTCGCCTTTCGCCTTTCGCCTTTCGCCTTTCGCCTTTCGCCTTTCGCCTTTCGCCTTCGCCTTTCGCCTTTCGCCTTTCGCCTTTCGCCTTTCGCCTTTCGCCTTTCGCCTTTCGCCTTTCGCCTTTCGCCTTTCGCCTTTCGCATTTCGCCTTTCGCCTTTCGCCTTTTGCCTTTCGCCTTTCGCCTTTCGCCTTTCGCTTTCGCCTTTTGCCTTTCGCCTTTCGCCTTTCGCCTTTTGCCTTTCGCCTTTCGCCTTTCGCCTTCCGCCTTTCGCCTTCCGCCTTTCGCCTTTCGCCTTTCGCCTTTCGCCTTTCGCCTTTCGCCTTTCGCCTTTCGCCTTTCGCCTTTCGCCTTTCGCCTTTCGCCTTTCGCCTTTCGCCTTCCGCCTTTCGCCTTTCGCCTTTCACCTTCCGCCTTTCGCCTTTCGCCTTTCGCCTTTCGCCTTTCGCCTTTCGCCTTTCGCCTTTCTCCTTTCGCTTTTCGCCTTCCGCCTTTCGCCTTTCGCCTTTCGCCTTTCACCTTTCGCCTTTCGTCTTTCACCTTTCGCCTTTCGCCTTTCGCCTTTCGCCTTTCGCCTTTCGCCTTTCGCCTTTCGCTTTTCGCCTTTCGCCTTTCGCTTTCGCCTTTCGCGTTTCGCCTTTGGCCTTTCGCCTTTCGCCTTTCGCCTTTCGCCTTTTGCCTTTCGCCATTCGCCTTTCGCATTTCGACTTTCGCCCTTCGCTTTCGTCTTTCGCCTTTCGCATTTCACCTTTAGCCTTTTGAAATACGAATCTATAATTTCGAATTTTCCATTTCGCATTTTCAATTTCAACTTTTGTATTTTATCTTTTGAATATCGTTTTTTTTTTTGCTTTAGGCATTTTAAATTTCTCCATTTTTATTTCATGTTTTGAAAATCGTTTTTCCTTTTGCCTTAGGCATTTTGACTTTTGCCTCTCGCCCTTCGCTTTTCGCCTTTCGCCTTTAGCCTTTCGCCTTTCGCCTTTCGCCTTTCGCCTTTCGCCTTTCGCCTTTCGCCTTTCGCCTTTCGCCTTTCACCTTCCGCCTTTCGCCTTTCGCCTTTCGTTTTTCGCCTTTCGCCTTTCGCCTTTCGCATTTCGCCTTCCGCCTTTCGCCTTTCGCCTTTCGCCTTTCACCTTCCGCCTTTCGCCTTTCGCCTTTCGCCTTTCGCCTTTCGCCTTTCGCCTTTCCCCTTTCGCCTTTCGCCTTTCGCCTTTCGCATTTCGCCTTTCGCCTTTAGCCTTTCGCCTTCCGCCTTTCGCCTTGCGCCTTTCCCCTTTCGCCTTTCGCCTTTCGCCTTTCGCATTTCGCCTTTCGCCTTTCGCCTTTCACCTTTCGCCTTTCACCTTCCGCCTTTCGCCTTTCGCCTTTCGCCTTTCACCTTTCGCCTTTCACCTTTCACCTTTCGCATTTCGCCTTTCACCTTTCGCCTTTCGCCTTTCGCCATCCGCCTTTCGCCTTTCGCCTTTCACCTTCCGCCTTTCGCCTTTCGCTTTTCGCCTTTCGCATTTCGCCTTTCGCCTTTCGCCTTTCGCCTTTCGCCTTTCACCTTCCGCCTTTCGCCTTTCGCCTTTCGCCTTTCGCCTTTCGCCTTTCGCCTTTCCCCTTTCGCCTTTCGCCTTTCGCCTTTCGCATTTCGCCTTTCGCCTTTCGCCTTTCGCCTTTCGCCTTTCGCCTTTCGCCTTCGCCTTTCGCCTTTCGCCTTTCGCCTTTCGCCTTTCGCCTTTCGCCTTTCGCCTTTCGCCTTTCGCCTTTCGCCTTTCGCCTTTCGCCTTTCGCCTTTCGCCTTTCGCCTTTCGCCTTTCGCCTTTCACCTTTCGCCTTTCGCCTTTCACCTTTCGCCTTTCGCCTTTCGCCTTTTGCATTTCGCCTTTCGCCTTTCGACTTTCGCCCTTCGCCTTTCGTCTTTCGCCTTTCGCAATTCGCCTTTAGCATTTTGAAATACAAATTTATAATTTCGAGTTTTCCATTTCGCATTTTCAATTTCAACTTTTGTATTTTATGTTTTGAATATCGTTTTTTCTTTTGCTTTAGGCATTTTAAATTTCTCCATTTTCATTTCATGTTTTGAAAATCGTTTTTCCTTTTGCCTTCCGCTTTTCGCCTTACGCCTTTCGCCTTTCGCCTTTCGCCTTTCGCCTTTCGCCTTTCGCCTTTCGCCTTTCACCTTCCGCCTTTCGCCTTTCGCCTTTCGCCTTTCGCCTTTCGCTTTTCGTCTTTCGCCTTCCGCCTTTCGCCTTTCGCCTTTCACCTTCCGCCTTTCGCCTTTCGCCTTTCGCCTTTTGCCTTTCGCCTTTCGCCTTTTGCCTTTAGCTTTTCGCCTTCCGCTTTTCGCCTTTCGCCTTTGGCCTTTCGCCTTTCGCCTTTCGCATTTCGCCTTTCGCCTTTCGCCTTTCGCTTTTCGCCTTTCGCCTTTCGCCTTTCGCCTTTCGCCTTTCGCCTTTCGCCTTTCGCCTTTCGCCTTTCACCTTCCGCATTTCGCCATTCGCCTTTCGCCTTTCGCCTTTCGCCTTTCGCCTTTCGCCTTTCGCCTTTCGCCTTTCGCCTTTCGCCTTTCGCCTTTCGCTTTTCGCCTTTCGCCTTTCGCCTTTCGCCTTTCGCTTTTCACCTTTCGCCTCTCGCCCTTCGCCTTTCGCCTTTCGCCTTCCTCCTTTCGCCTTTCGCCTTTCGCCTTTCGCCTTTCGCCTTTCGCTTTCGCCTTTTGCCTTTCGCCTTTCGCCTTTCGCCTTTTGCCTTTCGCCTTTCGCCTTTCGCCTTCCGCCTTTCGCCTTCCGCCTTTCGCCTTTCGCCTTTCGCCTTTCGCCTTTCGCCTTTCGCCTTTCGCCTTTCGCCTTTCGCCTTTCGCCTTTCGCCTTTCGCCTTCCGCCTTTCGCCTTTCGCCTTTCACCTTCCGCCTTTCGCCTTTCGCCTTTCGCCTTTCGCCTTTCGCCTTTCGCTTTTCGCCTTTCGCCTTTCGCCTTTCGCCTTTCGCCTTTCGCCTTTCACCTTCCGCATTTCGCTATTCGCCTTTCGCCTTTCGCCTTTCGCCTTTCGCCTTTCGCCTTTCGCCTTTCGCCTTTCGCCTTTCGCCTTTCGCCTTTCGCCTTTCGCCTTTCGCCTTTCGCCTTTCGCCTTTCGCTTTTCGATTTTCGCCTTTCGCCTTTCGCCTTTCGCTTTTCACCTTTCGCCTCTCGCCCTTCGCCTTTCGCCTTTCGCCTTTCGCCTTCCTCCTTTCGCCTTTCGCCTTTCGCCTTTTGCCTTTCGCCTTTCGCCTTTCGCCTTTCGCTTTCGCCTTTTGCCTTTCGCCTTTCGCCTTTCGCCTTTCGCCTCTCGCCCTTCGCCTTTCGCCTTTCGCCTTTCGCCTTCCTCCTTTCGCCTTTCGCTTTTCGCCTTTCGCCTTTCGCCTTTCGCCTTTCGCTTTCGCATTTTGCCTTTCGCCTTTCGCCTTTCGCCTTTTGCCTTTCGCCTTTCGCCTTTCGCCTTCCGCCTTTCGCCTTCCGCCTTTCGCCTTTCGCCTTTCGCCTTTCGCCTTTCGCCTTTCGCCTTTCGCCTTTCGCCTTTCGCCTTTCGCCTTTCGCCTTTCGCCTTTCGCCTTTCGCCTTTCGCCTTCCGCCTTTCGCCTTTCGCCTTTCACCTTCCGCCTTTCGCCTTTCGCCTTTCGCCTTTCGCCTTTCGCCTTTCGCTTTTCGCCTTTCGCCTTTCGCCTTTCGCCTTTCGCCTTTCGCCTTTCGCCTTTCGCCTTTCGCCTTTCACCTTCCGCATTTCGCCATTCGCCTTTCGCCTTTCGCCTTTCGCCTTTAGCATTTTGAAATACAAATTTATAATTTCGAGGTTTCCATTTCGCATTTTCAATTTCAACTTTTGTATTTTATGTTTTGAATATCGTTTTTTCTTTTGCTTTAGGCATTTTAAATTTCTCCATTTTCATTTCATGTTTTGAAAATCGTTTTTCCTTTTGCCTTCCGCTTTTCGCCTTACGCCTTTCGCCTTTCGCCTTTCGCCTTTCGCCTTTCGCTTTTCGCCTTTCGCCTTTCGCCTTCCGCCTTTCGCCTTTCGCCTTTCGCCTTTCGCCTTTCGCCTTTCACCTTCCGCATTTCGCCATTCGCCTTTCGCCTTTCGCCTTTCGCCTTTCGCCTTTCGCCTTTCGCCTTTCGCCTTTCGCCTTTCGCCTTTCGCCTTTCGCCTTTCGCCTTTCGCCTTTCGCCTTTCGCCTTTCGCCTTTCGCCTTTTGCCTTTCGCCTTTCGCCTTTCGCCTTTCGCCTTTCGCCTTTCGCCTTTCGCCTTTCGCCTTTCGCCTTTCGCCTTTCGCCTTTCGCCTTTCGCCTTTCGCCTTTCGCCTTTCGCCTTTCGCCTTTCGCCTTCCGCCTTTCGCCTTTCGCCTTTCACCTTCCGCCTTTCGCCTTTCGCCTTTCGCCTTTCGCCTTTCGCCTTTCGCTTTTCGCCTTTCGCCTTTCGCCTTTCGCCTTTCGCCTTTCGCCTTTCGCCTTTCGCCTTTCGCCTTTCGCCTTTCACCTTCCGCATTTCGCCATTCGCCTTTCGTCTTTCGCCTTTCGCAATTCGCCTTTAGCATTTTGAAATACAAATTTATAATTTCGAGTTTTCCATTTCGCATTTTCAATTTCAACTTTTGTATTTTATGTTTTGAATATCGTTTTTTCTTTTGCTTTAGGCATTTTAAATTTCTCCATTTTCATTTCATGTTTTGAAAATCGTTTTTCCTTTTGCCTTCCGCCTTACGCCTTTCGCCTTTCGCCTTTCGCCTTTCGCCTTTCGCCTTTCGCCTTTCGCCTTTCGCCTTTCACCTTCCGCCTTTCGCCTTTCGCCTTTCGCCTTTCGCCTTTCGCCTTTCGTCTTTCGCCTTCCGCCTTTCGCCTTTCGCCTTTCACCTTCCCTCTTTCGCCTTTCGCCTTTCGCCTTTCGCCTTTCGCCTTTCGCCTTTCGCCTTTTGCCTTTAGCCTTTCGCCTTCCGCTTTTCGCCTTTCGCCTTTGGCCTTTCGCCTTTCGCCTTTCGCATTTCGCCTTTCGCCTTTCGCCTTTCGCTTTTCGCCTTTCGCCTTTCGCCTTTCGCCTTTCGCCTTTCGCCTTTCGCCTTTCGCCTTTCGCCTTTCACCTTCCGCATTTCGCCATTCGCCTTTCGCCTTTCGCCTTTCGCCTTCCGCCTTTCGCCTTTCGCCTTTCGCCTTTCACCTTTCGCCTTTCACCTTTCACCTTTCGCATTTCGCCTTTCACCTTTCGCCTTTCGCCTTTCGCCATCCGCCTTTCGCCTTTCGCCTTTCACCTTCCGCCTTTCGCCTTTCGCTTTTCGCCTTTCGCATTTCGCCTTTCGCCTTTCGCCTTTCGCCTTTCGCCTTTCACCTTTCGCCTTTCGCCTTTCCCCTTTCGCCTTTCGCCTTTCGCCTTTCGCATTTCGCCTTTCGCCTTTCGCCTTTCGCCTTTCGCCTTTCGCCTTCGCCTTTCGCCTTTCGCCTTTCGCCTTTCGCCTTTCGCCTTTCGCCTTTCGCCTTTGGCCTTTCGCCTTTCGCCTTTCGCCTTTCGCCTTTCGCCTTTCGCCTTTCGCCTTTCGCCTTTCGCCTTTCACCTTTCGCCTTTCGCCTTTCACCTTTCGCCTTTCGCCTTTCGCCTTTTGCATTTCGCCTTTCGCCTTTCGACTTTCGCCCTTCGCCTTTCGTCTTTCGCCTTTCGCAATTCGCCTTTAGCATTTTGAAATACAAATTTATAATTTCGAGTTTTCCATTTCGCATTTTCAATTTCAACTTTTGTATTTTATGTTTTGAATATCGTTTTTTCTTTTGCTTTAGGCATTTTAAATTTCTCCATTTTCATTTCATGTTTTGAAAATCGTTTTTCCTTTTGCCTTCCGCTTTTCGCCTTTCGCCTTACGCCTTTCGCCTTTCGCCTTTCGCCTTTCGCCTTTCGCCTTTCGCCTTTCGCCTTTCGCCTTTCACCTTCCGCCTTTCGCCTTTCGCCTTTCGCCTTTCGCCTTTCGTCTTTCGCCTTCCGCCTTTCGCCTTTCGCCTTTCACCTTCCGCCTTTCGCCTTTCGCCTTTCGCCTTTCGCTTTTCGCCTTTCGCCTTTCGCCTTTTGCCTTTAGCCTTTCGCCTTCCGCTTTTCGCCTTTCGCCTTTGGCCTTTCGCCTTTCGCCTTTCGCATTTCGCCTTTCGCCTTTCGCCTTTCGCTTTTCGCCTTTCGCCTTTCGCCTTTCGCCTTTCGCCTTTCGCCTTTCACCTTCCGCCTTTCGCCTTTCGCCTTTCGCCTTTCGCCTTTCGCCTTTCGCCTTTCGCCTTTCGCCTTTCGCCTTTCGCCTTTCGCCTTCCGCCTTTCGCCTTTCGCCTTTCACCTTCCGCCTTTCGCCTTTCGCCTTTCGCCTTTCGCCTTTCGCCTTTCGCCTTTCGAATTTCGCCTTTCGCTTTTCACCTTCCGCCTTTCGCCTTTGGCCTTTCGCCTTTTGCCTTTCGCCTTTCGCCTTTCGACTTTCGCCGTTCGCCTTTCGCATTTCGCCTTTAGCCTTTTGAAATACGAATTTATAATTTCGAATTTTCCATTTCGCATTTTCAATTTCAACTTTTGTATTTTATCTTTTGAATATCGTTTTTTCTTTTGCTTTAGGCATTTCAAATTTCTCCATTTTTATTTCATGTTTTGAAAATCGTTTTTCCTTTTGCCTTAGGCAATTTTGACTTTTGCCTCTCGCCCCTCGCCTTTCGCCTTTCGCCTTTCGCCTTTCGCCTTTCGCTTTTCGCCTTTCGCCTTTCGCCTTTCGCCTTTCGCCTTTCACCTTTCGCCTTTCGTCTTTCACCTTTCGCCTTTCGCCTTTCGCCTTTCGCTTTTCGCCTTTCGCCTTTCGCTTTTCGCCTTTCGCCTTTCGCTTTCGCCTTTCGCCTTTCGCCTTTGGCCTTTCGCCTTTCGCCTTTCGCCTTTTGCCTTTCGCCATTCGCCTTTCGCATTTCGACTTTCGCCCTTCGCTTTCGTCTTTCGCCTTTCGCATTTCACCTTTAGCCTTTTGAAATACGAATCTATAATTTCAAATTTTCCATTTCGCATTTTCAATTTCAACTTTTGTATTTTATCTTTTGAATATCGTTTTTTCTTTTGCTTTAGGCATTTTAAATTTCTCCATTTTTATTTCATGTTTTGAAAATCGTTTTTCCTTTTGCCTTAGGCATTTTGTCTTTTGCCTCTCGCCTTTCGCCTTTCGCCTTTCGCCTTCCGCCTTTCGCCTTCCGCCTTTCGCCTTTCACTTTTCGCCTTTCGCCATTCGCCTTTCAACTTTCGGCTTTCGCCTTTCGCCTTTCGCCTTTCGCCTTTCGCCTTTCGCCTTTCGCCTTTCGCCTTTCGCCTTTCGCATTTCGCCTTTCGCCTTTCGCCTTTTGCCTTTCGCCTTTCGCCTTTCGCTTTCGCCTTTTGCCTTTCGCCTTTCGCCTTTCGCCTTTTGCCTTTCGCCTTTCGCCTTTCGCCTTCCGCCTTTCGCCTTCCGCCTTTCGCTTTTCGCCTTTCGCCTTTCGCCTTTCGCCTTTCGCCTTTCGCCTTTCGCCTTTCGCCTTTCGCCTTTCGCCTTCCGCCTTTCGCCTTTCGCCTTTCACCTTCCGCCTTTCGCCTTTCGCCTTTCGCCTTTCGCCTTTCGCCTTTCTCCTTTCGCTTTTCGCCTTCCGCCTTTCGCCTTTCGCCTTTCGCCTTTCACCTTTCGCCTTTCGTCTTTCGCCTTTCGCCTTTCGCCTTTCGCCTTTCGCCTTTCGCCTTTCGCATTTCGCCTTTCGCCTTTCGCTTTCGCCTTTCGCGTTTCGCCTTTGGCCTTTCGCCTTTCGCCTTTCGCCTTTCGCCTTTTGCCTTTCGCCATTCGCCTTTCGCATTTCGACTTTCGCCCTTCGCTTTCGTCTTTCGCCTTTCGCATTTCACCTTTAGCCTTTTGAAATACGAATCTATAATATCGAATTTTCCATTTCGCATTTTCAATTTCAACTTTTGTATTTTATCTTTTGAATATCGTTTTTTTTTTGCTTTAGGCATTTTAAATTTCTCCATTTTTATTTCATGTTTTGAAAATCGTTTTTCCTTTTGCCTTAGGCATTTTGACTTTTGCCTCTCGCCCTTCGCTTTTCGCCTTTCGCCTTTAGCCTTTCGCCTTCCGCCTTTCGCCTTTCGCCTTTCGCCTTTCACTTTTCGCCTTTCGCCATTCGCCTTTCAACTTTCGGCTTTCGCCTTTCGCCTTTCGCCTTTCGCCTTTCGCCTTTCGCCTTTCGCCTTTCACCTTCCGCCTTTCGCCTTTCGCCTTTCGTTTTTCGCCTTTCGCCTTTCGCCTTTCGCATTTCGCCTTCCGCCTTTCGCCTTTCGCCTTTCGCCTTTCACCTTCCGCCTTTCGCCTTTCGCCTTTCGCCTTTCGCCTTTCGCCTTTCGCCTTTCCCCTTTCGCCTTTCGCCTTTCGCCTTTCGCATTTCGCCTTTCGCCTTTAGCCTTTCGCCTTCCGCCTTTCGCCTTTCGCCTTTCCCCTTTCGCCTTTCGCCTTTCGCCTTTCGCATTTCGCCTTTCGACTTTCGCCTTTCACCTTCCGCCTTTCACCTTCCGCCTTTCGCCTTTCGCCTTTCGCCTTTCACCTTTCGCCTTTCACCTTTCACCTTTCGCATTTCGCCTTTCACCTTTCGCCTTTCGCCTTTCGCCATCCGCCTTTCGCCTTTCGCCTTTCACCTTCCGCCTTTCGCCTTTCGCTTTTCGCCTTTCGCATTTCGCCTTTCGCCTTTCGCCTTTCGCCTTTCGCCTTTCACCTTCCGCCTTTCGCCTTTCGCCTTTCGCCTTTCGCCTTTCGCCTTTCGCCTTTCGCCTTTCCCCTTTCGCCTTTCGCCTTTCGCCTTTCGCATTTCGCCTTTCGCCTTTCGCCTTTCGCCTTTCGCCTTTCGCCTTTCGCCTTCGCCTTTCGCCTTTCGCCTTTCGCCTTTCGCCTTTCGCCTTTCGCCTTTCGCCTTTCGCCTTTCGCCTTTCGCCTTTCGCCTTTCGCCTTTCGCCTTTCGCCTTTCGCCTTTCGCTTTTCGCCTTTCGCCTTTCGCTTTCGCCTTTCGCCTTTCGCCTTTGGCCTTTCGCCTTTCGCCTTTCGCCTTTCGCCTTTTGCCTTTCGCCATTCGCCTTTCGCATTTCGACTTTCGCCCTTCGCTTTCGTCTTTCGCCTTTCGCATTTCACCTTTAGCCTTTTGAAATACGAATCTATAATTTCGAATTTTCCATTTCGCATTTTCAATTTCAACTTTTGTATTTTATCTTTTGAATATCGTTTTTTTTTTTGCTTTAGGCATTTTAAATTTCTCCATTTTTATTTCATGTTTTGAAAATCGTTTTTCCTTTTGCCTTAGGCATTTTGACTTTTGCCTCTCGCCCTTCGCTTTTCGCCTTTCGCCTTTAGCCTTTCGCCTTTCGCCTTTCGCCTTTCGCCTTTCGCCTTTCGCCTTTCGCCTTTCGCCTTTCGCCTTTCACCTTCCGCCTTTCGCCTTTCGCCTTTCGCCTTTCGTTTTTCGCCTTTCGCCTTTCGCCTTTCGCATTTCGCCTTCCGCCTTTCGCCTTTCGCCTTTCGCCTTTCACCTTCCGCCTTTCGCCTTTCGCCTTTCGCCTTTCGCCTTTCCCCTTTCGCCTTTCGCCTTTCGCCTTTCGCATTTCGCCTTTCGCCTTTAGCATTTCGCCTTCCGCCTTTCGCCTTTCGCCTTTCCCCTTTCGCCTTTCGCCTTTCGCCTTTCGCATTTCGCCTTTCGCCTTTCGCCTTTCACCTTCCGCCTTTCACCTTCCGCCTTTCGCCTTTCGCCTTTCGCCTTTCACCTTTCGCCTTTCACCTTTCACCTTTCGCATTTCGCCTTTCACCTTTCGCCTTTCGCCTTTCGCCTTCCGCCTTTCGCCTTTCGCCTTTCCCCTTTCGCCTTTCGCCTTTCGCCTTTCGCATTTCGCCTTTCGCCTTTCGCCTTTCGCCTTTCGCCTTTCGCCTTTCGCCTTTCGCCTTTCGCCTTTCGCCTTTCGCTTTTCGCCTTTCGCCTTTCGCTTTCGCCTTTCGCCTTTCGCCTTTGGCCTTTCGCCTTTCGCCTTTCGCCTTTCGCCTTTTGCCTTTCGCCATTCGCCTTTCGCATTTCGACTTTCGCCCTTCGCTTTCGTCTTTCGCCTTTCGCATTTCACCTTTAGCCTTTTGAAATACGAATCTATAATTTCGAATTTTCCATTTCGCATTTTCAATTTCAACTTTTGTATTTTATGTTTTGAATATCGTTTTTTCTTTTGCTTTAGGCATTTTAAATTTCTCCATTTTCATTTCATGTTTTGAAAATCGTTTTTCCTTTTGCCTTCCGCTTTTCGCCTTTCGCCTTACGCCTTTCGCCTTTCGCCTTTCGCCTTTCGCCTTTCGCCTTTCGCCTTTCGCCTTTCGCCTTACGCCTTTCGCCTTTCGCCTTTCGCCTTTTGCCTTTAGCCTTTCGCCTTCCGCTTTTCGCCTTTCGCCTTTGGCCTTTCGCCTTTCGCCTTTCGCATTTCGCCTTTCGCCTTTCGCTTTTCGCCTTTCGCCTTTCGCCTTTCGCCTTTCGCCTTTCGCCTTTCGCCTTTCGCCTTTCGCCTTTCGCCTTTCACCTTCCGCATTTCGCCATTCGCCTTTCGCCTTTCGCCTTTCGCCTTTCGCCTTTCGCCTTTCGCCTTTCGCCTTTCGCCTTTCGCCTTTCGCCTTTCGCTTTTCGCCTTTCGCCTTTCGCCTTTCGCCTTTCGCTTTTCACCTTTCGCCTCTCGCCCTTCGCCTTTCGCCTTTCGCCTTTCGCCTTCCTCCTTTCGCCTTTCGCTTTTCGCCTTTCGCCTTTCGCCTTTCGCCTTTCGCCTTTCACCTTTCACCTTTCGCCTTTCGCCTTTCACCTTTCGCCTTTCGCCTTTCACCTTTCGCCTTCCGCCTTTCGCCTTCCGCCTTTCGCCTTTCGTCTTTCGCCTTTCGCCTTTCGCCTTTCGCCTTTCGCCTTTCGCCTTTCGCCTCTCGCCTTTCACCTTCCGCCTTTCGCCTTTCGCCCTTCGCCTTTCGCCTTTCGCCTTTCGCCTTTCGCCTTTCGCCTTTCGCCTTTCGCCTTTCGCCTTTTGCCTGTCGCCTTACGCCTTTCGCCTTTCGCCTTTCGCCTTTCGCCTTTCGCCTTTCGCCTTTCGCCTTTCGCCTTTCGCCTTTCACCTTCCGCCTTTCGCCTTTCGCCTTTCGCCTTTTGCGTTTCGCCTTTCGACTTTCGCCCTTCGCCTTTCGTCTTTCGCCTTTCTCATTTCGCCTTTCGCAATTCGCCTTTAGCATTTTGAAATACAAATTTATAATTTCGAGTTTTCCATTTCGCATTTTCAATTTCAACTTTTGTATTTTATGTTTTGAATATCGTTTTTTCTTTTGCTTTAGGCATTTTAAATTTCTCCATTTTCATTTCATGTTTTGAAAATCGTTTTTCCTTTTGCCTTCCGCTTTTCGCCTTTCGCCTTACGCCTTTCGCCTTTCGCCTTTCGCCTTTCGCCTTTCGGCTTTCACCTTCCGCCTTTCGCCTTTCGCCTTTCGCCTTTCGCCTTTCGCCTTTCGCCTTTCGCCTTTCGCCTTCCGCCTTTCGCCTTTCGCCTTTCACCTTCCGCCTTTCGCCTTTCGCCTTTCGCCTTTCGCCTTTCGCCTTTCGCCTTTCACCTTTCGCCTTTCGCCTTTCGCCTTTAGCCTTTCGCCTTCCGCCTTTCGCCTTTCACCTTCCGCCTTTCGCCTTTCGCCTTTCGCCTTTCGCCTTTCGTCTTTCGCCTTCCGCCTTTCGCCTTTCGCCTTTCACCTTCCGCCTTTCGCCTTTCGCCTTTCGCCTTTCGCCTTTCGCCTTTCGCCTTTTGCCTTTAGCCTTTCGCCTTCCGCTTTTCGCCTTTCGCCTTTGGCCTTTCGCCTTTCGCCTTTCGCATTTCGCCTTTCGCCTTTCGCCTTTCGCCTTTCGCTTTTCGCCTTTCGCCTTTCGCTTTTCGCCTTTCGCCTTTCGCCTTTCGCCTTTCGCCTTTCGCCTTTCGCCTTTCACCTTCCGCCTTTCGCCTTTCGCCTTTCGCCTTTTGCCTGTCGCCTTACGCCTTTCGCCTTTCGCCTTTCGCCTTTCGCCTTTCGCCTTTCGCCTTTCGCCTTTCGCCTTTCGCCTTTCGCCTTTCACCTTCCGCCTTTCGCCTTTCGCCTTTCGCCTTTTGCCTTTCGCCTTTCGCCTTTCGCCTTTCGACTTTCGCCCTTCGCCTTTCGTCTTTCGCCCTTCGCAATTCGCCTTTAGCATTTTGAAATACAAATTTATAATTTCGAGTTTTCCATTTCGCATTTTCAATTTCAACTTTTGTATTTTATGTTTTGAATATCGTTTTTTCTTCGCCTTACGCCTTTCGCCTTTCGCCTTTCGCCTTTCGCCTTTCGCCTTTCACCTTCCGCCTTTCGCCTTTCGCCTTTCGCCTTTCGCCTTTCGCCTTTCGTCTTTCGCCTTCCGCCTTTCGCCTTTCGCCTTTCACCTTCCGCCTTTCGCCTTTCGCCTTTCGCCTTTCGCCTTTCGCCTTTCGCCTTTTGCCTTTAGCCTTTCGCCTTCCGCTTTTCGCCTTTCGCCTTTGGCCTTTCGCCTTTCGCCTTTCGCATTTCGCCTTTCGCCTTTCGCCTTTCGCCTTTCGCTTTTCGCCTTTCGCCTTTCGCCTTTCGCCTTTCGCCTTTCGCCTTTCGCCTTTCGCCTTTCGCCTTTCGCCTTTCACCTTCCGCATTTCGCCATTCGCCTTTCGCCTTTCGCCTTTCGCCTTTCGCCTTTCGCCTTTCGCCTTTCGCCTTTCGCCTTTCGCCTTTCGCCTTTCGCCTTTCGCCTTTCGCCTTTCGCCTTTCGCCTTTCGCCTTTCGGCTTTCGCCTTTCGCCTTTCGCCTTTCGCTTTTCACCTTTCGCCTCTCGCCCTTCGCCTTTCGCCTTTCGCCTTTCGCCTTCCTCCTTTCGCCTTTCGCTTTTCGCCTTTCGCCTTTCGCCTTTCGCCTTTCACCTTTCACCTTTCGCCTTTCGCCTTTCACCTTTCGCCTTTCGCCTTTCACCTTTCGCCTTCCGCCTTTCGCCTTCCGCCTTTCGCCTTCCGCTTTTCGCCTTTCGTCTTTCGGCTTTCGCCTTTCGCCTTTCGCCTTTCGCCTTTCGCCTTTCGCCTTTCGCCTCTCGCCTTTCACCTTCCGCCTTTCGCCTTTCGCCCTTCGCCTTTCGCCTTTCGCCTTTCGCCTTTCGCCTTTCGCCTTTCGCCTTTCGCCTTTCGCCTTTCGCCTTTCGCCTTTCGCCTTTTGCCTGTCGCCTTACGCCTTTCGCCTTTCGCCTTTCGCCTTTCGCCTTTCGCCTTTCGCCTTTCGCCTTTCACCTTCCGCCTTTCGCCTTTCGCCTTTCGCCTTTTGCCTTTCGCCTTTCGACTTTCGCCCTTCGCCTTTCGTCTTTCGCCTTTCTCATTTCGCCTTTCGCAATTCGCCTTTAGCATTTTGAAATACAAATTTATAATTTCGAGTTTTCCATTTCGCATTTTCAATTTCAACTTTTGTATTTTATGTTTTGAATATCGTTTTTTCTTTTGCTTTAGGCATTTTAAATTTCTCCATTTTCATTTCATGTTTTGAAAATCGTTTTTCCTTTTGCCTTCCGCTTTTCGCCTTTCGCCTTACGCCTTTCGCCTTTCGCCTTTCGCCTTTCGCCTTTCGGCTTTCACCTTCCGCCTTTCGCCTTTCGCCTTTCGCCTTTCGCCTTTCGCCTTTCGCCTTTCGCCTTTCGCCTTTCGCCTTTCGCCTTTCGCCTTTCGCCTTTCGCCTTCCGCCTTTCGCCTTTCGCCTTTCACCTTCCGCCTTTCGCCTTTCGCCTTTCGCCTTTCGCCTTTCGCCTTTCGCCTTTCACCTTTCGCCTTTCGCCTTTCGCCTTTAGCCTTTCGCCTTCCGCTTTTCGCCTTTCGCCTTTCGCCTTTCGCCTTTCGCCTTTCGCCTTTCGCCTTTCGGCTTTCACCTTCCGCCTTTCGCCTTTCGCCTTTCGCCTTTCGGCTTTCGCCTTTCGCCTTCCGCCTTTCGCCTTTCGCCTTTCACCTTCCGCCTTTTGCCTTTCGCCTTTCGCCTTTCGCCTTTCGCCTTTCGCCTTTCGCCTTTCGCCTTTCGCCTTTCGCCTTTCACCTTCCGCCTTTCGCCTTTCGCCTTTCGCCTTTCGTTTTTCGCCTTTCGCCTTTCGCCTTTCGCATTTCGCCTTCCGCCTTTCGCCTGTCGCCTTTCACCTTCCGCCTTTCACCTTCCGCCTTTGGCCTTTCGCCTTTCGCCTTTCGCCTTTCGCCTTTCGCCTTTCACCTTTCACCTTTCGCTTTTCGCCTTTGGCCTTTCGCCTTTCGTCTTTCGCCTTTCGCCTTTCGCCTTTCGCCTTTCGCGTTTCGCCTTTCGGCTTTCGCCTTTCGCCTTTCGCCTTTCGCCTTTCGCCTTTCGCCTTTCGCCTTTCGCCTTTCGCCTTTCGCCTTTCGCCTTTCGCATTTCGCCTTTCGCCTTTCGCCTTTCGCCTTTCGCCTTTCGCCTTTCGCCTTTCGCTTTCGCCTTTTGCCTTTCGCCTTTCGCCTTTCGCCTTTAGCCTTTCGCCTTCCGCTTTTCGCCTTTCGCCTTTGGCCTTTCGCCTTTCGCCTTTCGCATTTCGCTTTTCGCCTTTCGCCTTTCGCATTTCGCCTTTCACCTTCCGCATTTCGCCTTTCGCCTTTCGCCTTTCGCCTTTCGCCTTTCGCCTTTCGCTTTTCGCCTTTCGCCTTTCGCCTTTCGATTTTCGCCTTTCGCCTTTCGCCTTTTGCCTTTCGCCTTTCGCCTTTCTCCTTTCGCCTTTCGCCTTTCGCCTTTCGCCTTTCGCTTTTCACCTTTCGCCTCTCGCCCTTCGCTTTTCGCCTTTCGCCTTTCTCCTTTTGCCTGTCGCCTTACGCCTTTCGCCTTTCGCCTTTCGCCTTTCGCCTTTCACCTTTCGCCTTTCGCCTTTCGCCTTTAGCCTTTCGCCTTCCGCTTTTCGCCTTTCGCCTTTGGGCTTCCGCCTTTCGCCTTTCGCATTTCGCCTTTCGCCTTTCGCCTTTCGCCTTTCGCTTTTCGCCTTTCGCCTTTCGCCTTTCGCCTTTCGCCTTTCGCCTTTCACCTTCCGCATTTCGCCATTCGCCTTTCGCCTTTCGCCTTTCGCCTTTCGCCTTTCGCTTTTCGCCTTTCGCCTTTCGCCTTTCGCCTTTCGCCTTTCGCCTTTCGCCTTTCGCCTTTCGCCTTTCGCCTTTCGCCTTTCGCCTTTCGCCTTTCGCCTTTCGCCTTTCACCTTCCGCCTTTCGCCTTTCGCCTTTCGCCTTTTGCCTTTCGCCTTTCGACTTTCGCCCTTCGCCTTTCGTCTTTCGCCTTTCGCATTTCGCCTTTCGCATTTCGCCTTTAGCCTTTTGAAATACGAATTTATAATTTCGAATTATCCATTTCGCATTTTCAATTTCAACTTTTGTATTTTATCTTTTGAATATCGTTTTTTCTTTTGCTTTAGGCATTTCAAATTTCTCCATTTTTATTTCATGTTTTGAAAATCGTTTTTCCTTTTGCCTTAGGCATTTTGACTTTTGCCTCTCGCCCCTCGCCTTTCGCCTTTCGACCTTCGCCTTTCGCCTTCCGCTTTTCGCCTTTCGCCTTTCGCCTTTCGCCTTTCGCCTTACGCCTTTCGCCTTTCGCCTTTCGCCTTTCGCCTTTCGCCTTTCGCCTTTCGCCTTTGGTCTTTCGCCTTCCGCCTTTCGCCTTTCACCTTTCGCCTTTCGCCTTTTGCATTTCGCCTTTCGCCTTTCGACTTTCGCCCTTCGCCTTTCGCCTTTCGCCTTACGCCTTTCGCTTTTCGCCTTTCGCCTTTCGCCTTTCGCCTTTCGCCTTTCGCCTTTCGCCTTTCGCCTTTCGCCTTTCGCCTTTCGCCTTTCGCCTTTCGCCTTTCGCCTTTCGCCTTTCGCCTTTCGCCTTCGCCTTTCGCCTTTCGCCTTTCGCCTTTCGCCTTTCGCCTTTCGCCTTTCGCCTTTCACCTTTCGCCTTTCGCCTTTCACCTTTCGCCTTTCGCCTTTTGCATTTCGCCTTTCGCCTTTCGACTTTCGCCCTTCGCCTTTCGTCTTTCGCCTTTCGCAATTCGCCTTTAGCATTTTGAAATACAAATTTATAATTTCGAGTTTTCCATTTCGCATTTTCAATTTCAACTTTTGTATTTTATGTTTTGAATATCGTTTTTTCTTTTGCTTTAGGCATTTTAAATTTCTCCATTTTCATTTCATGTTTTGAAAATCGTTTTTCCTTTTGCCTTCCGCTTTTCGCCTTTCGCCTTACGCCTTTCGCCTTTCGCCTTTCGCCTTTCGCCTTTCGCCTTTCGCCTTTCGCCTTTCGCCTTTCGCCTTTCGCCTTTCACCTTCCGCCTTTCGCCTTTCGCCTTTCGCCTTTCGCCTTTCGCCTTTCGCCTTTCGCCTTTCGCCTTTCGCCTTTCGCCTTTCGTCTTTCGCCTTCCGCCTTTCGCCTTTCACCTTCCGCCTTTCGCCTTTCGCCTTTCGCCTTTCGCCTTTCGCCTTTCGCCTTTCGCCTTTCGCCTTTCGCCTTTAGCCTTTCGCCTTCCGCTTTTCGCCTTTCGCCTTTGGCCTTTCGCCTTTCGCCTTTCGCATTTCGCCTTTCGCCTTTCGCCTTTCGCTTTTCGCCTTTCGCCTTTCGCCTTTCGCCTTTCGCCTTTCGCCTTTCGCCTTTCGCCTTTCGCCTTTCGCCTTTCACCTTCCGCATTTCGCCATTCGCCTTTCGCCTTTCGCCTTTCGCCTTTCGCCTTTCGCCTTTCGCCTTTCGCCTTTCGCCTTTCGCCTTTCGCCTTTCGCCTTTCGCCTTTCGCCTTTCGCCTTTCGCCTTTCGCTTTTCACCTTTCGCCTCTCGCCCTTCGCCTTTCGCCTTTCGCCTTTCGCCTTCCTCCTTTCGCCTTTCGCTTTTCGCCTTTCGCCTTTCGCCTTTCGCCTTTCACCTTTCACCTTTCGCCTTTCGCCTTTCACCTTTCGCCTTTCGCCTTTCACCTTTCGCCTTCCGCCTTTCGCCTTTCGAATTTCGCCTTTCGCCTTTCACCTTCCGCCTTTCGCCTTTGGCCTTTCGCCTTTTGCCTTTCGCCTTTCGCCTTTCGACTTTCGACTTTCGCCCTTCGCCTTTCGTCTTTCGCCTTTCGCATTTCGCCTTTCGCATTTCGCCTTTAGCCTTTCGCCTTTCGCCTTTCGCCTTTCGCCTTTCGCCTTTCGCCTTTTGCCTTAGGCATTTTGACTTTTGCCTCTCGCCCCTCGCCTTTCGCCTTTCGCCTTCCGCCTTTCGCCTTTCGCCTTTCGCCTTTCGCCGTTCGCTTTTCGCCTTTCGCCTTTCGCCTTTCGCCTTTTGCCTTTCACCTTTCGCCTTTCGCCTTCCGCCTTTCGCCTTTCGCCTATCACCTTTCGCCTTTCGGCTTTCACCTTTCGCCTTTCGCCTTTCACCTTTCGCTCTTCGCCTTTCACCTTTCGCCTTTCGCCTTTCGCCTTTCGCCTTTCGCCTTTCGCCTTTCGCCTTTCGCCTTTCGCCTTTCGCCTTTCGCCCTTCGCCTTTCGCCTTTCGCCTTTCGCCTTCCGCCTTTCACCTTCCGCCTTTCGCCCTTCGCCCTTCGCCTTTCGCCTTTCGCCTTTCGCCTTTCGCCTTTCGCCTTTCGCCTTTCGCCTTTCGAATTTCGCCTTTCGCCTTTCACCTTCCGCCTTTCGCCTTTGGCCTTTCGCCTTTTGCCTTTCGCCTTTCGCCTTTCGACTTTCGACTTTCGCCCTTCGCCTTTCGTCTTTCGCCTTTCGCATTTCGCCTTTCGCATTTCGCCTTTAGCCTTTCGCCTTTCGCCTTTCGCCTTTCGCCTTTCGCCTTTCGCCTTTTGCCTTAGGCATTTTGACTTTTGCCTCTCGCCCCTCGCCTTTCGCCTTTCGCCTTCCGCCTTTCGCCTTTCGCCTTTCGCCTTTCGCCGTTCGCTTTTCGCCTTTCGCCTTTCGCCTTTCGCCTTTTGCCTTTCACCTTTCGCCTTTCACCTTTCGCCTTTCGCCTTTCGCCTTTCGCCTTTCGCCTTTCGCCTTTCGCCTTTCGCCTTTCGCTTTTCGCCTTTCGCCTTTCGCCTTTCGCCTTTCGCCTTTCGCCTTTCGCCTTTTGCCTTTCGCCTTTCGCCTTTCGCCTTTCGCCCTTCGCCTTTCGTCTTTCGCCTTTCGCAATTCGCCTTTAGCATTTTGAAATACAAATTTATAATTTCGAATTTTCCATTTCGCATTTTCAATTTCAACTTTTGTATTTTATCTTTTGAATATCATTTTTTCTTTTGCTTTAGGCATTTTAAATTTCTCCATTTTCATTTCATGTTTAGAAAATCGTTTTTCCTTTTGCCTTCCGCTTTTCGCCTTTCGCCTTACGCCTTTCGCCTTTCGCCTTTCGCCTTTCGCCTTTCGCCTTTCACCTTCCGCCTTTCGCCTTTCGCCTTTCGCCTTTCGCCTTTCGCCTTTCGCCTTTCGCCCTTCGCCTTTCGCCTTTCGCCTTCCGCCTTTCGCCTTTCGCCTTTCACCTTCCGCCTTTCGCCTTTCGCCTTTCGCCTTTCGCCTTTCGCCTTTCGCCTTTCGCCTTTCGCCTTTCGCCTTTCGCCTTTCGCCTTTAGCCTTTCGCCTTCCGCTTTTCGCCTTTCGCCTTTGGCCTTTCGCCTTACGCCTTTCGCCTTTCGCCTTTCGCCTTTCGCCTTTCGCCTTTCGCCTTTCGCCTTTCGCCTTTCGCCTTTCGCCTTTCGCCTTTAGCCTTTCGCCTTCCGCTTTTCGCCTTTCGCCTTTGGCCTTTCGCCTTTCGCCTTTCGCATTTCACCTTTCGCCTTTCGCCTTCCGCCTTTCGCCTTTCGCGTTTCACCTTCCGCCTTTCGCCTTTTGCGTTTCACCTTCCGCCTTTCGCCTTTCGCCTTTCGTCTTTCGCCTTTCCCCTTTCGCCTTTCGCCTTTCGCATTTCGCCTTTCGCCTTTCGCCTTTCGCCTTTCGCCTTTCGCCTTTCGCCTTTCGCCTTTCGCCTTTCGCCTTTCGCTTTTCACCTTTCGCCTCTCGCCCTTCGCCTTTCGCCTTTCGCCTTTCGCCTTCCTCCTTTCGCCTTTCGCCTTTCGCCTTTCGCCTTTCGCCTTTCACCTTTCGCCTTTCGGCTTTCACCTTTCGCCTTTCGCCTTTCACCTTTCGCCTTTCGCCTTTCGCCTTCCGCCTTTCGCCTTCCGCCTTTCGCCTTTCGCCTTTCGCCTTTCGCCTTTCGCCTTTCGCCTTTCGCCTTTCGCCTTTTGCCTTTCGCCTCTCGCCTTTCACCTTCTGCCTTTCGCCTTTCGCCCTTCGCCTTTCGCCTTTCGCCTGTCGCCTTTCGCCTTTCGCCTTTCGCCTTTCGCCTTTCTCCTTTTGCCTGTCGCCTTACGCCTTTCGCCTTTCGCCTTTCGCCTTTCGCCTTTCGCCTTTCGCCTTTCGCCTCTCGCCTTTCACCTTCTGCCTTTCGCCTTTCGCCCTTCGCCTTTCGCCTTTCGCCTTTCGCCTTTCGCCTTTCACCTTCCGCCTTTCGCCTTTCGCCTTTTGCCTTTCGCCTTTCAACTTTCGCCCTTCGCCTTTCGTTTTTCGCCTTTCGCATTTCGCCTTTCGCATTTCGCCTTTAGACTTTTGAAATACGAATTTATAATTTCGAATTTTCCGTTTCGCATTTTCAATTTGAACTTTTGTATTTTATCTTTTGAATATCGTTTTTTCTTTTGCTTTAGGCATTTCAAATTTCTCCATTTTTATTTCATGTTTTGAAAATCGTTTTTCCTTTTGCCTTAGGCATTTTGACTTTTGCCTCTCGCCCCTCGCCTTTCGCCTTTCGCCTTCCGCCTTTCGCCTTTCGCCTTTCGCCTTTCGCCTTTCGCCTTTCGCATTTCGCATTTCGCCTTTCGCCTTTCGCCCTTCGCCTTTCGTCTTTCGCCTTTCGCCTTTCGCCTTTCGCCTTTCGCCTTTCACCTTTCGCCTTTCGCTTTCGCCTTTCGCCTTTCGCCTTCCGCCTTTCGCCTTTCGCCTTTCGCCTTTCGCCTTTCGCCTTTCGCTTTTCGCCTTTCGCCTTTCGCTTTCGCCTTTCGCCATTAGCCTTTCGCCTTTCGCCTTTCGCTTTTCGCCTTTCGCCATTCGCCTTTCGCATTTCGACTTTAGCCCTTCGCCTTTCGTCTTTCGCCTTTCGTATTTCGCCTTTAGCCTTTTGAAATACGAATCTATAATTTCGAATTTTCCATTTCGCATTTTCAATTTAAACTTTTGTATTTTATCTTTTGAATATCGTTTTTTCTTTTGCTTTAGGCATTTTAAATTTCTCCATTTTTATTTCATGTTTTGAAAATCGTTTTTCCTTTTGCCTTAGGTATTTTGACTTTTGCCTCTCGCCCTTCGCCTTTCGCCTTTCGCCTTTCGCCTTCCGCCTTTCGCCTTCCGCCTTCCGCCTTTCGCCTTTCGCCTTTCGCCTTTCGCCTTTCGCCTTCCGCTTTTCGCCTTTCGCCTTTCGCCTTTCGCCTTTCGCCTTTCACCTTTCGCCTTTCGCCTTTCGCCTTTCGCCTTTCTCCTTTCGCCTTTCGCATTTCGCCTTTCGCCTTTCGCCTTTCGCCTTTCGCCTTTCGCTTTTCGCCTTTCGCTTTTCGCCTTTCGCCTTTCGCCTTTCGCCTTTCGCCTTTCGCCTTTCGCCTTTCGCCTTTCGCTTTCGCCTTTCGCTTTTCGCCTTTCGCCTTTCGCCTTTCGCCTTTCGCCTTTCGCCTGTCGCCTTTCGCCTTTCCCCTTTCGCCTTTCGCCTTTCGCCTTTCGCCTTTCGCCTTCCGCCTTTCGCCTTTCACCTTCCGCTTTTCGCCTTTCGCCTTTCGCCTTTCGCCTTTCGCCGTTCTCCTTTCGCCATTCGCCTTTCGCCTTTCGACATTCGCCGTTCGCCTATCGTCTTTCGCCTTTCGCATTTCGCCTTTAGCCTTTTGAAATACGAATTTATAATTTCGAATTTTCCATTTCGCATTTTCAATTTCAACTTTTGTATTTTATCTTTTGAATATCGTTTTTTCTTTTGCTTTAGGCATTTTAAATTTCTCCATTTTTATTTCATGTTTTGAAAATCGTTTTTCCTTATGCCTTAGGCATTTTGACATTTGCCTCTCGCCCTTCGCTTTTCGTCTTTCGCCTTTCGCCTTTCGCCTTCCGCCTTTCGCCTTTCGCCTTTCGCCTTTCGCCTTTCGCCTTTTGCCTTTCGCCTTTCGCCTTTCAACTTTCGGCTATCGCCTTTCGCCTTTCGCCTTTCACCTTCCGCCTTTCGCCTTTCACCTTTCGCCTTTCGCCTTTCGCCTTTCGCCTTTCGCCTTTCGCCTTTCGCCTTTCGCCTTTCGCCTTTCGCCTTTCGCCTTTCGCCTTTCACCTTTCGCCTTTCGCCTTCCGCCTTTCGCCTTTCGCCTTTCGCCTTTCGCCTTTCGCCTTTCGCCTTTCACTTGTCGCCTTTCGCCTTTCAACTTTCGGCTATCGCCTTTCTCCTTTCGCCTTTCACCTTCCGCCTTTCGCCTTTCACCTTTCGCCTTTCACCTTTCGCCTTCCGCCTTTCGCCTTTCGCCTTTCGCCTTTCGCCTTTCGCCTTTCGCCTTTCGCCTTTCGCCTTTCGCCTTTCGCCTTTCGCCTTTCAACTTTCGGCTATCGCCTTTCGCCTTTCGCCTTTCACCTTCCGCCTTTCGCCTTTCACCTTTCGCCTTTCGCCTTTCGCCTTTCGCCTTTCGCCTTTCGCCTTTCGCCTTTCGCCTTTCGCCTTTCGCCTTTCGCCTTTCACCTTCCGCCTTTCGCCTTTCACCTTTCGACTTTCGCCTTTCGCCTTTCGCCTTTCGCCTTTCGCCTTTCGCCTTTCGCCTTTCGCCTTTCGCCTTTCGCCTTTCGCCTTTCGCCTTTCGCCTTTCGCCTTTCACCTTCCGCCTTTCGCCTTTCGCCTTTTGCCTTTCGCCTTTCAACTTTCGCCCTTCGCCTTTCGTCTTTCGCCTTTCGCATTTCGCCTTTCGCATTTCGCCTTTAGACTTTTGAAATACGAATTTATAATTTCGAATTTTCCGTTTCGCATTTTCAATTTCAACTTTTGTATTTTATCTTTTGAATATCGTTTTTTCTTTTGCTTTAGGCATTTCAAATTTCTCCATTTTTATTTCATGTTTTGAAAATCGTTTTTCCTTTTGCCTTAGGCATTTTGACTTTTGCCTCTCGCCCCTCGCCTTTCGCCTTTCGCCTTCCGCCTTTCGCCTTTCGCCTTTCGCCTTTCGCCTTTCGCCTTTCGCATTTCGCCTTTCGCCTTTCGCCCTTCGCCTTTCGTCTTTCGCCTTTCGCCTTTCGCCTTTCGCCTTTCGCCTTTCACCTTTCGCCTTTCGCCTTTCACCTTTCGCCTTTCGCTTTCGCCTTTCGCCTTTCGCCTTCCGCCTTTCGCCTTTCGCCTTTCGCCTTTCGCCTTTCGCCTTTCGCCTTTCGCTTTTCGCCTTTCGCCTTTCGCTTTCGCCTTTCGCCTTTAGCCTTTCGCCTTTCGCCTTTCGCTTTTCGCCTTTCGCCATTCGCCTTTCGCATTTCGACTTTAGCCCTTCGCCTTTCGTCTTTCGCCTTTCGTATTTCGCCTTTAGCCTTTTGAAATACGAATCTATAATTTCGAATTTTCCATTTCGCATTTTCAATTTAAACTTTTGTATTTTATCTTTTGAATATCGTTTTTTCTTTTGCTTTAGGCATTTTAAATTTCTCCATTTTGATTTCATGTTTTGAAAATCGTTTTTCCTTATGCCTTAGGCATTTTGACATTTGCCTCTCGCCCTTCGCTTTTCGTCTTTTGCCTTTCGCCTTTCGCCTTCCGCCTTTCGCCTTTCGCCTTTCGCCTTTCGCCTTTCACTTGTCGCCTTTCGCCTTTCAACTTTCGGCTATCGCCTTTCGCCTTTCGCCTTTCACCTTCCGCCTTTCGCCTTTCACCTTTCGCCTTTCGCCTTTCGCCTTTCGCCTTTCGCCTTTCGCCTTTCGCCTTTCGCCTTTCGCCTTTCGCCTTTCGCCTTTCACCTTCCGCCTTTCGCCTTTCGCCTTTCGCCTTTCGCCTTTCGACTTTCGCCTTTTGCTTTTCGCCTTTCGCCTTTCGCCTTTCGCCTTCGCCATTCGCCTTTCGCCTTTCGACATTCGCCATTCGCCTTTCGCCTTTCGCTTTTCGCCTTCCGCCTTTCGCCTTTCGCCTTTCGCCTTTCGCCTTTCGCCTTTCGCCTTTCGCCTTTCGCCTTTCGCCTTTCGCCATTCGCCTTTCGCCTTTCGCCTTTCGCCTTTCGCCTTTCGCCTTTCGCCTTTCGCTTTTCGCCTTTCGCCTTTCGCCTTTCGCCTTTCGCCTTTCGCCTTTCGCCTTTCGCCTTTCGCCTTTCGCCTTTCGCCTTTCGCCTTTCGCCTTTCGCCCTTCGCCTTTCACCTTTCGCATTTCGCCTTTCACCTTTCGCCTTTCGCCTTTCGCGCTTCGCCTTTCGCCTTTCGCCTTTCGCCTTTCGCCTTCCGCCTTTCGCCTTTCGCCATTCGCCTTTCGCCTTTCGCCTTTCGCCTTTCGCTTTTCGCCTTCCGCCTTTCGCCTTTCGCCATTCGCCTTTCGCCTTTCGCCTTTCGCCTTTCGCCTTTCGCCTTTCGCCTTTCGCCTTTCGCCTTTCGCCTTTCACATTTCGCCTTCCGCCTTTCGCCTTTCGCCTTTCGCCTTTCGCCTTTCGCCTTTCGCCTTTCGCCTTTCGCCTTTCGCCTTTCGCCTTTCGCCTTTCGCCTTTCGCCTTTCGCCTTTCGCCTTTCGCCTTTCGCCTTTCGCCTTTCGCCTTTCGCCTTTCGCCTTTCGCCTTTCGCCTTTCGCCTTTCACCTTCCGCCTTTCGCCTTTCGCCTTTCGCCTTTCGCCTTTCGACTTTCGCCTTTTGCTTTTCGCCTTTCGCCTTTCGCCTTTCGCCTTCGCCATTCGCCTTTCGCCTTTCGACATTCGCCATTCGCCTTTCGCCTTTCGCTTTTCGCCTTCCGCCTTTCGCCTTTCGCCTTTCGCCTTTCGCCTTTCGCCTTTCGCCTTTCGCCTTTCGCCTTTCGCCTTTCGCCATTCGCCTTTCGCCTTTCGCCTTTCGCCTTTCGCCTTTCGCCTTTCGCCTTTCGCTTTTCGCCTTTCGCCTTTCGCCTTTCGCCTTTCGCCTTTCGCCTTTCGCCTTTCGCCTTTCGCCTTTCGCCTTTCGCCTTTCGCCTTTCGCCTTTCGCCCTTCGCCTTTCACCTTTCGCATTTCGCCTTTCACCTTTCGCCTTTCGCCTTTCGCGCTTCGCCTTTCGCCTTTCGCCTTTCGCCTTTCGCCTTTCGCCTTTCGCCTTTCGCCTTTTGCCTTTCGCATTTCGCCTTTCGCCATTCGCCTTTCGCCTTTCGACATTCGCCATTCGCCTTTCGCCTTTCGCTTTTCGCCTTCCGCCTTTCGCCTTTCGCATTTCGCCTTTCGCCTTTCGCCTTTCGCATTTCGCCTTTCGCCATTCGCCTTTCGCCTTTCGCCTTTCGCCTTTCGCCTTTCGCCTTTCGCCTTTCGCCTTTCGCTTTTCGCCTTTCGCCTTTCACCTTTCGCCTTTCGACTTTCGCCCTTCGCCTTTCGAATTTCGTCCTTCGCCTTTCGTCTTTCGCTTTTCGCATTTCGCCTTTAGCATTTTGAAATACAAATTTATAATTTTGAATTTTCCATTTCGCATTTTCAATTTCAACTTTTGTATTTTATCTTTTGAATATCGTTTTTTCTTTTGCTTTAGGCATTTTAAATTTCTCCTTTTTTATTTCATGTTTTGAAAATCGTTTTTACTTTTGCCTTAGGCAGTTTGACTTTTGCTTCTCGCCCTTCGCCTTTCGCCTTTCGCCTTTCGCCTTTCGCCTTTCACCTTTCGCCTTTCGCCTTTCGCCTTTCACATTTCGCCTTCCGCCTTTCGCCTTTCGCCTTTCGCCTTTCGCCTTTCGCCTTTCGCCTTTCGCCTTCCGCCTTTCGCCTTTCAACTTTCGGCTATCGCCTTTCGCCTTTCGCCTTTCACCTTCCGCCTTTAGCATTTTGAAATACAAATTTATAATTTTGAATTTTCCATTTCGCATTTTCAATTTCAACTTTTGTATTTTATCTTTTGAATATCGTTTTTTCTTTTGCTTTAGGCATTTTAAATTTCTCCTTTTTTATTTCATGTTTTGAAAATCGTTTTTACTTTTGCCTTAGGCAGTTTGACTTTTGCTTCTCGCCCTTCGCCTTTCGCCTTTCGCCTTTCGCCTTTCGCCTTTCACCTTTCGCCTTTCGCCTTTCGCCTTTCACATTTCGCCTTCCGCCTTTCGCCTTTCGCCTTTCGCCTTTCGCCTTTCGCCTTTCGCCTTTCGCCTTTCGCCTTTCGCCTTTCACCTTTCGCATTTCGCCTTTCACCTTTCGCCTTTCGCCTATCGCCCTTCGCCTTTCGACTTTCGCCTTTCGCCTTTCGCCTTTCGCCTTTCGCCTTCCGCCTTTCGCCTTTCGCCTTTCGCCTTTCGCCTTTCGCCTTTCGCCTTTCACTTGTCGCCTTTCGCCTTTCAACTTTCGGCTATCGCCTTTCGCCTTTCGCCTTTCACCTTCCGCCTTTCGCCTTTCACCTTTCGCCTTTCGCCTTTCGCCTTTCGCCTTTCGCCTTTCGCCTTTCACCTTCCGCCTTTCGCCTTTCACCTTTCGCCTTTCGCCTTCCGCCTTTCGCCTTTCGCCTTTCGCCTTTCGCCTTTCACTTGTCGCCTTTCGCCTTTCAACTTTCGGCTATCGCCTTTCGCCTTTCGCCTTTCACCTTCCGCCTTTCGCCTTTCGCCTCTCGCCTTTCGCCTTTCGCCTTTCGCCTTTCGCCTTTCGCCTTTCGCCTTTTGCCTTTCGCCTTTCGCCTTTCGCTTTCGCCTTTGGCTTTTCGCCTTTCGCCTTTCGCCTTTTGCCTTTCGCCATTCGCCTTTCGCCTTTCGACTTTCGCCCTTCGCCTTTCGCCTTTCGCCTTTCGCTTTTCGCCTTCCGCCTTTCGCCTTTCGCCATTCGCCTTTCGCCTTTCGCCTTTCGCCTTTCGCCTTTCGCCTTTCGCCTTTCGCCTTTCGCCTTTCACATTTCGCCTTCCGCCTTTCGCCTTTCGCCTTTCGCCTTTCGCCTTTCGCCTTTCGCCTTTCGCCTTTCGCCTTTCGCCTTTCGCCTTTCGCCTTTCGCCTTTCGCCTTTCGCCTTTCGCCTTTCGCCTTTCGCCTTTCGCCTTTCGCCTTTCGCCTTTCGCCTTTCGCCTTTCGCCTTTCGCCTTTCGCCTTTCACCTTCCGCCTTTCGCCTTTCGCCTTTCGCCTTTCGCCTTTCGACTTTCGCCTTTTGCTTTTCGCCTTTCGCCTTTCGCCTTTCGCCTTCGCCATTCGCCTTTCGCCTTTCGACATTCGCCATTCGCCTTTCGCCTTTCGCTTTTCGCCTTCCGCCTTTCGCCTTTCGCCTTTCGCCTTTCGCCTTTCGCCTTTCGCCTTTCGCCTTTCGCCTTTCGCCTTTCGCCATTCGCCTTTCGCCTTTCGCCTTTCGCCTTTCGCCTTTCGCCTTTCGCCTTTCGCTTTTCGCCTTTCGCCTTTCGCCTTTCGCCTTTCGCCTTTCGCCTTTCGCCTTTCGCCTTTCGCCTTTCGCCTTTCGCCTTTCGCCCTTCGCCTTTCACCTTTCGCATTTCGCCTTTCACCTTTCGCCTTTCGCCTTTCGCGCTTCGCCTTTCGCCTTTCGCCTTTCGCCTTTCGCCTTTCGCCTTTCGCCTTTCGCCTTTTGCCTTTCGCATTTCGCCTTTCGCCATTCGCCTTTCGCCTTTCGACATTCGCCATTCGCCTTTCGCCTTTCGCTTTTCGCCTTCCGCCTTTCGCCTTTCGCATTTCGCCTTTCGCCTTTCGCCTTTCGCATTTCGCCTTTCGCCATTCGCCTTTCGCCTTTCGCCTTTCGCCTTTCGCCTTTCGCCTTTCGCCTTTCGCCTTTCGCCTTTCGCTTTTCGCCTTTCGCCTTTCACCTTTCGCCTTTCGACTTTCGCCCTTCGCCTTTCGAATTTCGTCCTTCGCCTTTCGTCTTTCGCTTTTCGCATTTCGCCTTTAGCATTTTGAAATACAAATTTATAATTTTGAATTTTCCATTTCGCATTTTCAATTTCAACTTTTGTATTTTATCTTTTGAATATCGTTTTTTCTTTTGCTTTAGGCATTTTAAATTTCTCCTTTTTTATTTCATGTTTTGAAAATCGTTTTTACTTTTGCCTTAGGCAGTTTGACTTTTGCTTCTCGCCCTTCGCCTTTCGCCTTTCGCCTTTCGCCTTTCGCCTTTCACCTTTCGCCTTTCGCCTTTCGCCTTTCACATTTCGCCTTCCGCCTTTCGCCTTTCGCCTTTCGCCTTTCGCCTTTCGCCTTTCGCCTTTCGCCTTTCGCCTTCCGCCTTTCGCCTTTCAACTTTCGGCTATCGCCTTTCGCCTTTCGCCTTTCACCTTCCGCCTTTAGCATTTTGAAATACAAATTTATAATTTTGAATTTTCCATTTCGCATTTTCAATTTCAACTTTTGTATTTTATCTTTTGAATATCGTTTTTTCTTTTGCTTTAGGCATTTTAAATTTCTCCTTTTTTATTTCATGTTTTGAAAATCGTTTTTACTTTTGCCTTAGGCAGTTTGACTTTTGCTTCTCGCCCTTCGCCTTTCGCCTTTCGCCTTTCGCCTTTCGCCTTTCACCTTTCGCCTTTCGCCTTTCGCCTTTCACATTTCGCCTTCCGCCTTTCGCCTTTCGCCTTTCGCCTTTCGCCTTTCGCCTTTCGCCTTTCGCCTTTCGCCTTTCACCTTTCGCATTTCGCCTTTCACCTTTCGCCTTTCGCCTATCGCCCTTCGCCTTTCGACTTTCGCCTTTCGCCTTTCGCCTTTCGCCTTTCGCCTTTCGCCTTTCACATTTCGCCTTCCGCCTTTCGCCTTTCGCCTTTCGCCTTTCGCCTTTCGCCTTTCGCCTTTCGCCTTTCGCCTTTCGCCTTTCGCCTTTCGCCTTTCGCCTTTCGCCTTTCGCCTTTCGCCTTTCACCTTTCGCCTTTCGCCTTTCGCCTTTCGCCTTTCGCCTTTCGCCTTTCGCCTTTCGCCTTTCGCCCCTCGCCTTTCACCTTTCGCATTTCGCCTTTCACCTTTCGCCTTTCGCCTATCGCCCTTCGCCTTTCGACTTTCGCCTTTCGCCTTTCGCCTTTCGCCTTTCGCCTTTCGCCTTTCGCCTTTCGCCTTTCGCCTTTCGCCTTTCGCCTTTCGCCTTTCGCCTTTCGCCTTTCGCCTTTCGCCTTTCGCCTTTCGCCTTTCGCCTTTCGCCTTTCGCCTTTCGCCTTTCGCCTTTCGCCTTTCGCCTTTCGCCCTTCGCCTTTCACCTTTCGCATTTCGCCTTTCACCTTTCGCCTTTCGCCTATCGCCCTTCGACTTTCGCCTTTCGCCTTTCGCCTTTCGCCTTTCGCCTTTCGCCTTTCGCCTTTCACCTTTCGCATTTCGCCTTTCACCTTTCGCCTTTCGCCTATCGCCCTTCGCCTTTCGACTTTCGCCTTTCGCCTTTCGCCTTTCGCCTTTCGCCTTTCGCCTTTCACATTTCGCCTTCCGCCTTTCGCCTTTCGCCTTTCGCCTTTCGCCTTTCGCCTTTCGCCTTTCGCCTTTCGCCTTTCGCCTTTCACCTTTCGCCTTTCGCCTTTCACATTTCGCCTTTCGCCTTTCGCCTTTCGCCTTTCACCTTCCGCCTTTCGCCTTTCACCTTTCACCTTTCGCCTTTCGCCTTTCGCCTTTCGCCTTTCGCCTTTCGCCTTTCGCCTTTCGCCTTTCGCCTTTCGCCTTTCGCCTTTCGCCTTTCGCCTTTCACCTTTCGCCTTTCGCCTTTCGCCTTTCGCCTTTCGCCTTTCGCCCCTCGCCTTTCACCATTCGCATTTCGCCTTTCACCTTTCGCCTTTCGCCTATCGCCCTTCGCCTTTCGACTTTCGCCTTTCGCCTTTCGCCTTTCGCCTTTCGCCTTTCGCCTTTCGCCTTTCGCCTTTCGCCTTTCGCCTTTCGCCTTTCGCCTTTCGCCTTTCGCCTTTCGCCTTTCGCCTTTCGCCTTTCGCCTTTCGCCTTTCGCCTTTCGCCTTTCGCCTTTCGCCTTTCGCCTTTCGCCTTTCGCCTTTCGCCTTTCGCCTTTCGCCTTTCGCCTTTCGCCCTTCGCCTTTCACCTTTCGCATTTCGCCTTTCACCTTTCGCCTTTCGCCTATCGCCCTTCGACTTTCGCCTTTCGCCTTTCGCCTTTCGCCTTTCGCCTTTCGCCTTTCACTTGTCGCCTTTCGCCTTTCAACTTTCGGCTATCGCCTTTTGCCTTTCGCCTTTCACCTTCCGCCTTTCGCCTTTCACCTTTCGCCTTTCGCCTTTCGCCTTTCGCCTTTCGCCTTTCGCCTTTCGCCTTTCGCCTTTCGCCTTTCGCCTTTCGCCTTTCACCTTTCGCCTTTCGCCTTCCGCCTTTCGCCTTTCGCCTTTCGCCTTTCGCCTTTCGCCTTTCGCCTTTCACTTGTCGCCTTTCGCCTTTCAACTTTCGGCTATCGCCTTTCGCCTTTCGCCTTTCACCTTCCGCCTTTCGCCTTTCACCTTTCGCCTTTCGCCTTTCGCCTTTCGCCTTTCGCCTTTCGCCTTTCACCTTCCGCCTTTCGCCTTTCACCTTTCGCCTTTCGCCTTCCGCCTTTCGCCTTTCGCCTTTCGCCTTTCGCCTTTCGCCTTTCACTTGTCGCCTTTCGCCTTTCAACTTTCGGCTATCGCCTTTCGCCTTTCGCCTTCCGCCTTTCGCCTTTCGCCTTTCGCCTTTCGCCTTTCGCCTTTCACTTGTCGCCTTTCGCCTTTCAACTTTCGGCTATCGCCTTTCGCCTTTCGCCTTTCACCTTCCGCCTTTCGCCTTTCACCTTTCGCCTTTCGCCTTTCGCCTTTCGCCTTTCGCCTTTCGCCTTTCGCCTTTCGCCTTTCGCCTTTCGCCTTTCGCCTTTCACCTTTCGCCTTTCGCCTTCCGCCTTTCGCCTTTCGCCTTTCGCCTTTCGCCTTTCGCCTTTCACTTGTCGCCTTTCGCCTTTCAACTTTCGGCTATCGCCTTTCGCCTTTCGCCTTTCACCTTCCGCCTTTCGCCTTTCACCTTTCGCCTTTCGCCTTTCGCCTTTCGCCTTTCGCCTTTCGCCTTTCGCCTTTCACCTTCCGCCTTTCGCCTTTCACCTTTCGCCTTTCGCCTTCCGCCTTTCGCCTTTCGCCTTTCGCCTTTCGCCTTTCGCCTTTCACTTGTCGCCTTTCGCCTTTCAACTTTCGGCTATCGCCTTTCGCCTTTGGCCTTTCACCTTCCGCCTTTCGCCTTTCGCCTCTCGCCTTTCGCCTTTCGCCTTTCGCCTTTCGCCTTTCGCCTTTCGCCTTTCGCCTTTCGCCTTTCGCCTTTTGCCTTTCGCCTTTCGCCTTTCGCTTTCGCCTTTGGCTTTTCGCCTTTCGCCTTTCGCCTTTTGCCTTTCGCCATTCGCCTTTCGCCTTTCGACTTTCGCCCTTCGCCTTTCGCCTTTCGCCTTTCGCTTTTCGCCTTCCGCCTTTCGCCTTTCGCCATTCGCCTTTCGCCTTTCGCCTTTCGCCTTTCGCCTTTCGCCTTTCGCCTTTCGCCTTTCGCCTTTCGCCTTTCACATTTCGCCTTCCGCCTTTCGCCTTTCGCCTTTCGCCTTTCGCCTTTCGCCTTTCGCCTTTCGCCTTTCGCCTTTCGCCTTTCGCCTTTCGCCTTTCGCCTTTCGCCTTTCGCCTTTCGCCTTTCGCCTTTCGCCTTTCGCCTTTCGCCTTTCGCCTTTCGCCTTTCGCCTTTCGCCTTTCGCCTTTCGCCTTTCGCCTTTCGCCTTTCGCCTTTCACCTTCCGCCTTTCGTCTTTCGCCTTTCGCCTTTCGCCTTTCGACTTTCGCCTTTTGCTTTTCGCCTTTCGCCTTTCGCCTTTCGCCTTTCGCCTTTCGCCTTTCGCCTTTCGCCTTTCGCCTTTCGCCTTTCGCCTTTCGCCTTTCGCCTTTCACCTTTCGCCTTTCGCCTTCCGCCTTTCGCCTTTCGCCTTTCGCCTTTCGCCTTTCGCCTTTCACTTGTCGCCTTTCGCCTTTCAACTTTCGGCTATCGCCTTTCGCCTTTCGCCTTTCACCTTCCGCCTTTCGCCTTTCACCTTTCGCCTTTCGCCTTTCGCCTTTCGCCTTTCGCCTTTCGCCTTTCACCTTCCGCCTTTCGCCTTTCACCTTTCGCCTTTCGCCTTCCGCCTTTCGCCTTTCGCCTTTCGCCTTTCGCCTTTCGCCTTTCACTTGTCGCCTTTCGCCTTTCAACTTTCGGCTATCGCCTTTCGCCTTTCGCCTTCCGCCTTTCGCCTTTCGCCTTTCGCCTTTCGCCTTTCGCCTTTCACTTGTCGCCTTTCGCCTTTCAACTTTCGGCTATCGCCTTTCGCCTTTCGCCTTTCACCTTCCGCCTTTCGCCTTTCACCTTTCGCCTTTCGCCTTTCGCCTTTCGCCTTTCGCCTTTCGCCTTTCGCCTTTCGCCTTTCGCCTTTCGCCTTTCGCCTTTCGCCTTTCGCCTTTCACCTTTCGCCTTTCGCCTTCCGCCTTTCGCCTTTCGCCTTTCGCCTTTCGCCTTTCGCCTTTCACTTGTCGCCTTTCGCCTTTCAACTTTCGGCTATCGCCTTTCGCCTTTCGCCTTTCACCTTCCGCCTTTCGCCTTTCACCTTTCGCCTTTCGCCTTTCGCCTTTCGCCTTTCGCCTTTCGCCTTTCACCTTCCGCCTTTCGCCTTTCACCTTTCGCCTTTCGCCTTCCGCCTTTCGCCTTTCGCCTTTCGCCTTTCGCCTTTCACTTGTCGCCTTTCGCCTTTCAACTTTCGGCTATCGCCTTTCGCCTTTCGCCTTTCACCTTCCGCCTTTCGCCTTTCGCCTCTCGCCTTTCGCCTTTCGCCTTTCGCCTTTCGCCTTTCGCCTTTCGCCTTTCGCCTTTCGCCTTTCGCCTTTTGCCTTTCGCCTTTCGCCTTTCGCTTTCGCCTTTGGCTTTTCGCCTTTCGCCTTTCGCCTTTTGCCTTTCGCCATTCGCCTTTCGCCTTTCGACTTTCGCCCTTCGCCTTTCGCCTTTCGCCTTTCGCTTTTCGCCTTCCGCCTTTCGCCTTTCGCCATTCGCCTTTCGCCTTTCGCCTTTCGCCTTTCGCCTTTCGCCTTTCGCCTTTCGCCTTTCGCCTTTCGCCTTTCACATTTCGCCTTCCGCCTTTCGCCTTTCGCCTTTCGCCTTTCGCCTTTCGCCTTTCGCCTTTCGCCTTTCGCCTTTCGCCTTTCGCCTTTCGCCTTTCGCCTTTCGCCTTTCGCCTTTCGCCTTTCGCCTTTCGCCTTTCACCTTTCGCCTTTCGCCTTTCGCCTTTCGCCTTTCGCCTTTCGCCTTTCGCCTTTCACCTTCCGCCTTTCGTCTTTCGCCTTTCGCCTTTCGCCTTTCGACTTTCGCCTTTTGCTTTTCGCCTTTCGCCTTTCGCCTTTCGCCTTCGCCATTCGCCTTTCGCCTTTCGACATTCGCCATTCGCCTTTCGCCTTTCGCTTTTCGCCTTCCGCCTTTCGCCTTTCGCCTTTCGCCTTTCGCCTTTCGCCTTTCGCCTTTCGCCTTTCGCCTTTCGCCATTCGCCTTTCGCCTTTCGCCTTTCGCCTTTCGCCTTTCGCCTTTCGCTTTTCGCCTTTCGCCTTTCGCCTTTCGCCTTTCGCCTTTCGCCTTTCGCCTTTCGCCTTTCGCCTTTCGCCCTTCGCCTTTCACCTTTCGCATTTCGCCTTTCACCTTTCGCCTTTCGCCTTTCGCGCTTCGCCTTTCGCCTTTCGCCTTTCGCCTTTCGCCTTTCGCCTTTCGCCTTTCGCCTTTCGCCTTTTGCCTTTCGCATTTCGCCTTTCGCCATTCGCCTTTCGCCTTTCGACATTCGCCATTCGCCTTTCGCCTTTCGCTTTTCGCCTTCCGCCTTTCGCCTTTCGCCTTTCGCCTTTCGCCTTTCGCCTTTCGCATTTCGCCTTTCGCCATTCGCCTTTCGCCTTTCGCCTTGCGCCTTTCGCCTTTCGCCTTTCGCCTTTCGCCTTTCGTATTTCGCTTTTCGCCTTTCGCCTTTCACCTTTCGCCTTTCGACTTTCGCCCTTCGCCTTTCGAATTTCGCCCTTCGCCTTTCGTCTTTCGCTTTTCGCATTTCGCCTTTAGCATTTTGAAATACAAATTTATAATTTTGAATTTTCCATTTCGCATTTTCAATTTCAACTTTTGTATTTTATCTTTTGAATATCGTTTTTTCTTTTGCTTTAGGCATTTTAAATTTCTCCTTTTTTATTTCATGTTTTGAAAATCGTTTTTACTTTTGCCTTAGGCAGTTTGACTTTTGCTTCTCGCCCTTCGCCTTTCGCCTTTCGCCTTTCGCCTTTCGCCTTTCACCTTTCGCCTTTCGCCTTTCGCCTTTCACATTTCGCCTTCCGCCTTTCGCCTTTCGCCTTTCGCCTTTCGCCTTTCGCCTTTCGCCTTTCGCCTTTCGCCTTTCGCCTTTCGCCTTCCGCCTTTCGCCTTTCAACTTTCGGCTATCGCCTTTCGCCTTTCGCCTTTCACCTTCCGCCTTTCGCCTTTCGCCTTTCACCTTTCGCATTTCGCCTTTCACCTTTCGCCTTTCGCCTATCGCCCTTCGCCTTTCGACTTTCGCCTTTCGCCTTTCGCCTTTCGCCTTTCGCCTTTCGCCTTTCACATTTCGCCTTCCGCCTTTCGCCTTTCGCCTTTCGCCTTTCGCCTTTCGCCTTTCGCCTTTCGCCTTTCGCCTTTCACCTTTCGCCTTTCGCCTTTCACATTTCGCCTTTCGCCTTTCGCCTTTCGCCTTTCGCCTTTCACCTTCCGCCTTTCGCATTTCACCTTTCGCCTTTCGCCTTTCGCCTTTCGCCTTTCGCCTTTCGCCTTTCGCCTTTCGCCTTTCACCTTTCGCCTTTCGCCTTTCGCCTTTCGCCTTTCGCCTTTCGCCTTTCGCCTTTCGCCTTTCGCCTTTCGCCTTTCGCCCCTCGCCTTTCACCTTTCGCATTTCGCCTTTCACCTTTCGCCTTTCGCCTATCGCCCTTCGCCTTTCGACTTTCGCCTTTCGCCTTTCGCCTTTCGCCTTTCGCCTTTCGCCTTTCGCCTTTCGCCTTTCGCCTTTCGCCTTTCGCCTTTCGCCTTTCGCCTTTCGCCTTTCGCCTTTCGCCTTTCGCCTTTCGCCTTTCGCCTTTCGCCTTTCGCCTTTCGCCTTTCGCCTTTCGCCTTTCGCCTTTCGCCTTTCGCCTTTCGCCCTTCGCCTTTCACCTTTCGCATTTCGCCTTTCACCTTTCGCCTTTCGCCTATCGCCCTTCGACTTTCGCCTTTCGCCTTTCGCCTTTCGCCTTTCGCCTTTCGCCTTTCACCTTTCGCATTTCGCCTTTCACCTTTCGCTTTTCGCCTATCGCCCTTCGCCTTTCGACTTTCGCCTTTCGCCTTTCGCCTTTCGCCTTTCACATTTCGCCTTCCGCCTTTCGCCTTTCGCCTTTCGCCTTTCGCCTTTCGCCTTTCGCCTTTCGCCTTTCGCCTTTCGCCTTTCACCTTTCGCCTTTCGCCTTTCACACTTCGCCTTTCGCCTTTCGCCTTTCGCCTTTCGCCTTTCGCCTTTCGCCTTTCGCCTTTCACCTTCCGCCTTTCGCCTTTCACCTTTCGCCTTTCGCCTTTCGCCTTTCGCCTTTCGCCTTTCGCCTTTCGCCTTTCGCCTTTCGCCTTTCGCCTTTCGCCTTTCGCCTTTCGCCTTTCACCTTTCGCCTTTCGCCTTTCGCCTTTCGCCTTTCGCCTTTCGCCTTTCGCCCCTCGCCTTTCACCTTTCGCATTTCGCCTTTCACCTTTCGCCTTTCGCCTATCGCCCTTCGCCTTTCGACTTTCGCCTTTCGCCTTTCGCATTTCGCCTTTCACCTTTCGCCTTTCGCCTATCGCCCTTCGACTTTCGCCTTTCGCCTTTCGCCTTTCGCCTTTCGCCTTTCGCCTTTCGCCTTTCGCCTTTCGCTTTTCACCTTTCGCATTTCGCCTTTCACCTTTCGCCTTTCGCCTATCGCCCTTCGCCTTTCGCCTTTCGCGATTCGCCTTTCACCTTTCGCCTTTCGCCTTTCGCCTTTCGCCTTTCGCTTTTCGCCTTTCGCCTTTCGCTTTCGCCTTTCGCCTTTCGCCTTTCGCCTTTCGCCTTTTGCCTTTCGCCATTCGCCTTTCCCATTTCGACTTTCGCCCTTCGCTTTCGTCTTTCGCCTTTCGCATTTCGCCTTTAGCCTTTTGAAATACGAATCTATAATTTCGAACTTTCCATTTCGCATTTTCAATTTCAACTTTTGTATTTTATCTTTTGAATATCGTTTTTTCTTTTGCTTTAGGCATTTTAAATTTCTCCATTTTTATTTCATGTTTTGAAAATCGTTTTTCCTTTTGCCTTAAGCATTTTGACTTTTGCCTCTCGCCTTTCGCCTTTCGCCTTTCGCCTTTCGCCTTTCGCCTTCCGCCTTTCGCCTTCCGCCTTTCGCCTTTCGCCTTACGCCTTTCGCCCTTCGCCTTTCGCCTTTCGCCTTTCGCCTTTCGCCTTACGCCTTTCGCCTTTCGCCTTTCGCCTTTCGCCTTTCGCCTTTCGCCTTTCGCTTTCGCCTTTCGCATCTCGCCTTTCGCTTTTCGCCTTTCGCCTGTCGCCTTTCGCCTTTCGCCTTCCGCCTTTCGCTTTCGCCTTTCGCATCTCGCCTTTCGCTTTTCGCCTTTCGCCTTTCGCCTTTCGCTTTTCGCCTTTCGCCTTTCGCCTTTCGCCTTTCGCCTTTCGCCTTTCGCCTTTCGCCTTTCGCCTTTCGCCTTTCGCCTTTCGCCTTTCGCCTTTCGCCTTTCGCCTTTCGCCTTTCACCTTCCGCCTTTCGCCTTTCGCTTTCGCCTTTCGCATCTCGCCTTTCGCTTTTCGCCTTTCGCCTTTCGCCTTTCACCTTCCGCCTTTCGCCTTTCGCCTTTCGCCTTTCACCTTCCGCCTTTCGCCTTTCGCCTTTCGCCTTTCGCCTTTCGCCATTCGCCTTTCTCCTTTCGCCTTTCGCCTTTCGCCTTACGCCATTCGCCTTTCGCCTTTCGCTTTCGCCTTTCGCATCTCGCCTTTCGCCTTTCGCCTTTCGCCTTTCGCCTTTCGCCTTTCGCTTTTCGCCTTTCGCCTTCCGCCTTTCGCCTTACGATTTTCGCCTTTCGCCTTTCACCTTTCGCCTTCCGCCTTTCGCCTTCCGCCTTTCGCCTTTCGCCTTACGCCTTTCGCCTTTCGCCTTTCGCCTTTCGCCTTTCGCCTTTCGCCTTTCGCCTTTCGCTTTTCGCCTTTCGCCTTCCGCCTTTCGCCTTACGATTTTCGCCTTTCGCCTTTCACCTTTCGCCTTCCGCCTTTCGCCTTCCGCCTTTCGCCTTTCGCCTTACGCCTTTCGCCTTTCGCCTTTCGCCTTTCGCCTTTCGCCTTTCGCCTTTCGCTTTCGCCTTTCGCATCTCGCCTTTCGCTTTTCGCCTTTCGCCTTTCGCCTTTCGCTTTTCGCCTTTCGCCTTTCGCCTTTCGCCTTTCGCCTTTCGCCTTTCGCCTTTCGCTTTTCGCCTTTCGCCTTCCGCCTTTCGCCTTACGATTTTCGCCTTTCGCCTTTCACCTTTCGCCTTCCGCCTTTCGCCTTCCGCCTTTCGCCTTTCGCCTTACGCCTTTCGCCTTTCGCCTTTCGCCTTTCGCCTTTCGCCTTTCGCCTTTCGCTTTCGCCTTTCGCATCTCGCCTTTCGCTTTTCGCCTTTCGCCTTTCGCCTTTCGCCTTTCGCCTTTCGCCTTTCGCCTTTCGCCTTTCGCTTTCGCCTTTCGCATCTCGCCTTTCGCTTTTCGCCTTTCGCCTTTCGCCTTTCGCTTTTCGCCTTTCGCCTTTCGCCTTTCGCCTTTCGCCTTTCGCCTTTCGCCTTTCGCCTTTCGCCTTTCGCCTTTCGCCTTTCGCCTTTCGCCTTTCGCCTTTCGCCTTTCGCCTTTCGCCTTTCACCTTCCGCCTTTCGCCTTTCGCTTTCGCCTTTCGCATCTCGCCTTTCGCTTTTCGCCTTTCGCCTTTCGCCTTTCGCTTTTCGCTTTTCGCCTTTCGCCTTTCGCCTTTCGCCTTTCGCCTTTCGCCTTTCGCCTTTCGCCTTTCGCCTTTCGCCTTTCGCCTTTCACCTTTCGCCTTTCGCCTTTCGCCTTTCGCCTTTCGCCTTTCGCCTTTCGCCTTTCGCCTTTCACCTTCCGCCTTTCGCCTTTCGCCTTTCGCCTTTCGCCTTTCGCCTTTCGCCATTCGCCTTTCTCCTTTCGCCTTTCGCCTTTCGCCTTACGCCTTTCGCCTTTCGCCTTTCGCCTTTCGCCTTTCGCCTTTCGCTTTCGCCTTTCGCATCTCGCCTTTCGCCTTTCGCCTTTCGCCTTTCGCCTTTCGCTTTTCGCCTTTCGCCTTTCGCCTTTCGCTTTTCGCCTTTCGCCTTTCGCCTTTCGCCTTTCGCCTTTCGCCTTTCGCCTTTCGCCTTTCGCCTTTCGCCTTTCGCCTTTCGCCTTTCGCCTTTCGCCTTTCGCCTTTCGCCTTTCGCCTTTCGCCTTTCACCTTCCGCCTTTCGCCTTTCGCCTTTCGCCTTTCGCCTTTCGCCATTCGCCTTTCTCCTTTCGCCTTTCGCCTTTCGCCTTTCGTCTTTCGCCTTTCGCCTTTCGCCTTTCGCCTTTCGCCTTTCGCCTTTCGCCTTTCGCCTTTCGCCTTTCGCTTTCGCCTTTCGCATCTCGCCTTTCGCTTTTCGCCTTTCGCCTTTCGCTTTTCGCCTTTCGCCTTTCGCCTTTCGCCTTTCGCCTTTCGCCTTTCGCCTTTCGCCTTTCGCCTTTCACCTTTCGCCTTTCGCCTTTCGCCTTCCGCCTTTCGCCTTTCGCCTTTCGCCTTTCGCCTTTCGCCTTCCGCCTTTCGCCTTTCGCTTTCGCCTTTCGAATCTCGCCTTTCGCTTTTCGCCTTTCGCCTTTCGCCTTTCGCTTTTCGCCTTTCGCCTTTCGCCTTTCGCCTTTCGCCTTTCGCCTTTCGCCTTTCGCCCTTCGCCTTTCGCCTTTCGCCTTTCGCCTTCCGCCTTTCGCCTTTCGCTTTCGCCTATCGCATCTCGCCTTTCGCTTTTCGCCTTTCGCCTTTCGCCTTTCGCTTTTCGCCTTTCGCCTTTCGCCTTTCGCCTTTCGCCTTTCGCCTTTCGCCTTTCGCCTTTCGCCTTTCGCCTTTCGCCTTTCGCCTTTCGCCTTTCGCCTTTCACCTTCCGCCTTTCGCCTTTCGCCTTACGCCTTTCGCCTTTCGCCTTTCGCCTTTCGCCTTTCGCCTTTCGCTTTCGCCTTTCGCATCTCGCCTTTCGCCTTTCGCCTTTCGCCTTTCGCCTTTCGCTTTTCGCCTTTCGCCTTTCGCATTTCGCTTTTCGCCTTTCGCCTTTCGCCTTTCGCCTTTTTCTCCTTTCTCCTTTCGTCTTTCGCCTTTCGCCTTTCGCCTTTCGCCTTTCGCCTTTCGCCTTTCGCCTTTCGCCTTTTGCCTTTCACCTTCCGCCTTTCGCCTTTCGCCTTTCGCCTTTCGCCTTTCGCCATTCGCCTTTCTCCTTTCGCCTTTCGCCTTTCGCCTTTCGCCTTTCGTCTTTCGCCTTTCGCCTTTCGCCTTTCGCCTTTCGCCTTTCGCCTTTCGCCTTTCGCCTTTCACCTTTCGCCTTTCGCCTTTCGCCTTTCGCCTTTCGCCTTTCGCCATTCGCCTTTCTCCTTTCGCCTTTCGCCTTTCGCCTTTCGTCTTTCGCCTTTCGCCTTTCGCCTTTCGCCTTTCGCCTTTCGCCTTTCGCCTTTCGCCTTTCGCCTTTCGCTTTCGCCTTTCGCATCTCGCCTTTCGCTTTTCGCCTTTCGCCTTTCGCTTTTCGCCTTTCGCCTTTCGCCTTTCGCCTTTCGCCTTTCGCCTTTCGCCTTTCGCCTTTCGCCTTTCACCTTTCACCTTTCGCCTTTCGCCTTTCGCCTTCCGCCTTTCGCCTTTCGCCTTTCGCCTTTCGCCTTTCGCCTTTCGCCTTTCGCCTTTCGCCCTTCGCCTTTCACCTTTCGCATTTCGCCTTTCACCTTTCGCCTTTCGCCTATCGCCCTTCGACTTTCGCCTTTCGCCTTTCGCCTTTCGCCTTTCGCCTTTCGCCTTTCGCCTTTCGCCTTTCGCTTTTCACCTTTCGCATTTCGCCTTTCACCTTTCGCCTTTCGCCTATCGCCCTTCGCCTTTCGCCTTTCGCCTTTCGCCTTTCACCTTTCGCCTTTCGCCTTTCGCCTTTCGCCTTTCGCCTTTCGCTTTTCGCCTTTCGCCTTTCGCTTTCGCCTTTCGCCTTTCGCCTTTCGCCTTTCGCCTTTCGCCTTTCACCTTCCGCCTTTCGCCTTTCGCCTTACGCCTTTCGCCTTTCGCCTTTCGCCTTTCGCCTTTCGCCTTTCGCCTTTCGCCTTTCGCTTTCGCCTTTCGCATCTCGCCTTTCGCCTTTCGCCTTTCGCCTTTCGCCTTTCGCTTTTCGCCTTTCGCCTTTCGCCTTTCGCTTTTCGCCTTTCGCCTTTCGCCTTTTTCTCCTTTCGTCTTTCGCCTTTCGCCTTTCGCCTTTCGCCTTTCGCCTTTCGCCTTTCGCCTTTCGCCTTTCGCCTTTTGCCTTTCACCTTCCGCCTTTCGCCTTTCGCCTTTCGCCTTTCGCCTTTCGCCATTCGCCTTTCTCCTTTCGCCTTTCGCCTTTCGCCTTTCGCCTTTCGTCTTTCGCCTTTCGCCTTTCGCCTTTCGCCTTTCGCCTTTCGCCTTTCGCCTTTCGCCTTTCGCCTTTCGCCTTTCACCTTTCGCCTTTCGCCTTTCGCCTTTCGCCTTTCGCCTTTCGCCATTCGCCTTTCTCCTTTCGCCTTTCGCCTTTCGCCTTTCGTCTTTCGCCTTTCGCCTTTCGCCTTTCGCCTTTCGCCTTTCGCCTTTCGCCTTTCGCCTTTCACCTTTCACCTTTCGCCTTTCGCCTTTCGCCTTCCGCCTTTCGCCTTTCGCCTTTCGCCTTTCGCCTTTCGCCTTTCGCCCTTTCGCCCTTCGCCTTTCACCTTTCGCATTTCGCCTTTCACCTTTCGCCTTTCGCCTATCGCCCTTCGACTTTCGCCTTTCGCCTTTCGCCTTTCGCCTTTCGCCTTTCGCCTTTCGCCTTTCGCCTTTCGCTTTTCACCTTTCGCATTTCGCCTTTTCACCTTTTCGCCTTTCGCCTATCGCCCTTCGCCTTTCGCCTTTCGCGTTTCGCCTTTCACCTTTCGCCTTTCGCCTTTCGCCTTTCGCCTTTCGCCTTTCGCTTTTCGCCTTTCGCCTTTCGCTTTTGCCTTTCACCTTCCGCCTTTCGCCTTTCGCCTTTCGCCTTTCGCCTTTCGCCATTCGCCTTTCTCCTTTCGCCTTTCGCCTTTCGCCTTTCGCCTTTCGTCTTTCGCCTTTCGCCTTTCGCCTTTCGCCTTACGCCTTTCGCCTTTCGCCTTTCGCCTTTCGCCTTTCACCTTTCGCCTTTCGCCTTTCGCCTTTCGCCTTTCGCCTTTCGCCATTCGCCTTTCTCCTTTCGCCTTTCGCCTTTCGCCTTTCGTCTTTCGCCTTTCGCCTTTCGCCTTTCGCCTTTCGCCTTTCGCCTTTCGCCTTTCGCCTTTCGCTTTTCGCCTTTCGCCTTTCGCCTTTCGCTTTTCGCCTTTCGCCTTTCGCCTTTCGCCTTTTTCTCCTTTCGTCTTTCGCCTTTCGCCTTTCGCCTTTCGCCTTTCGCCTTTCGCCTTTCGCCTTTCGCCTTTCGCCTTTCGCCTTTCGCCTTTCGCTTTTCGCCTTTCGCCTTTCGCTTTTCGCCTTTCGCCTTTCGCCTTTCGCCTTTCGCCTTTCGCCTTTCGCCTTTCGCCTTTCGCCTTTCGCCTTTCGCCTTTCGCCTTCCGCCTTTCGCCTTTCGCCTTTCGCCTTTCGCCTTTCGCCTTCCGCCTTTCGCCTTTCGCTTTCGCCTTTCGCATCTCG